>JAPMOR010020579.1:37101-84781 GCA_026543865.1 Argiope aurantia
GATGCGTAACCGAATTCTTTTAAGCTTCAGAATATTCTAAACTTTAAAAAATTATACAGAGCACTCATTTTAATCGTGGCCCTGCAGATAATATCTAAATAGTTAAACATATAGTAATAATGTTTGAATACGATGATTAATATTGGTATGGTGGAAGAGCAGCCGATAGATAAACAAATGTGGTTAGTTCGAGACAGCCAGTGATTGACTTAACACAATTAAATTCAAGGATTCACAATTTGATTAATTTTAGTTTCAGAAGAGAACTTCTTTTAGTTAATGCATCAAAATATGCTTTACCAAATAGTACGCATAGAACCAGATAAATGCATAAAAATTTAAATTTCGTAAATGTTTTTTCAATACCACATTTATTGATTAAAATAACATACATAATTCTTTACTTAAAAACTGTTGTTGTTTCTTATGGCACTTGCCACGGACAAGCCCGCTGTTCGAAGACAGCCGATTTAAGCTTAAGGGGGAGCGCCTCTTGTTTCTATCGTACAGTCAACTAGGGTCAAGAGTACGACTTAACTACACACATGTCACAAACCTTTTTACGGCGTGGACTTCATTCATGCATTTCATTCACAGATCGTAATTTAGACCTGAATCAGAGAATGATCACCTGATCCAGTACCCTCAGTGGTATTACTCTCAACATGGAGGACTTTGGGACCACAACAGATTTATACGTGCATCAGCCACCACACACACGGAGAGTCTTCGGCCGGCAGGTTCGAACTCACAACCTAAGAGACGCGAATCCAACGCTCTACCAACCAGGCTATCCCAGCCTCATTTAAAAACTAGTCCACTATTAGCTCCAAATGGATACTATATAGTATAACCAGCGAAAATATCTTCCCAAAACTTTCTCGCATATTTTCTAACGAATATGTCATGCCAGAGAAGACTTTACATGGCACTGGCGTACAACAGTTACGAAATATTTACTTTTGGTGTGAATTTCGCATTTTTACTGAATATATATAATCATCCTTGGCGAGTTATTTGGCGAATAATCCCTGGCATGCGGTAAATAGTATCCAAAAATCGAATTCGTGTTTTAGACACTTTTTTCTCAGCAGATTGAAAGAAAAATTGGACACTAAACTGCCCTTGTAGCCATAAAATCTCGCATCACTTTTGATATATTTAAGTCATTACGTTTTCGAATTATCACGTTTACATGTTTATGAAAGCACAGACCGACAGACAGCCTACAAGCCTATTTGACAAGTGTCTACACTATAGATGTTAAATCTGTATACCGAATTTTATCCATCTAGTTATTTTCGTTTCGTAGTTATCGCATTAAATTGTATTCGAACAGCCGGACAAACAGATTTCCTCTGAACAGATTTTACTGAACAATTGATAGAAATCTACAAATTTGATGTTAAGACCGCTCACCAAATTTCATCCATCTAGCTGAAAACGTTTTTTAGTTATTATTGTCACAGACAGACGGACATTTTCCAAATATATGTTTTTTGAAGTGAGGGAGGTCTAAAACGTGGGGATTCGTCAAAATCTCGAGTTCGAATTTTTTTGACGATTACTATACTTTTTTATAATATGCGTATAAGAGAAAGTAAAAAGATGTATAAATTATTTGCGATTAACCTGAGCATGACAAAAGGGGGTTCTGTCACTTTGAAAACTATGCGGTATGGTGGAGCTCAAATAGTTTAATCGCTATCTGGGATATTTCAAAATTACGGGACCCATCTTCAGTCAAAGAATGAACCTCATTGAGTATGCAGTCTGAAGTGTAAGGAACCAGCTTAGTAAATAAAAATTGATTTTCATCCAATTCTATTCAAAACAAAGTTGAAATTAATTGGCTTTCTACAACATCGAGAGTAGAAATTATTTATTTCCTGAAAGCTTCGATTAGCAAAATTATATCTCATAATCATCCTTGTAACATACTCTTTTGAATTCAAATAGATATTCTCAGCAAAAATGAAATTTATCTATTTAGAACGTCTTTTAAACTTATATGACTCGCATAAAAAAATCGATGTCATAAACATAATGGAAACACCACTCTATTGAAAACAGCCCTTCTGAACAACCCTTCCCCCCAAAAAACAATGAATAAATATCTAAAATCGCAAAAAGGCACAATTATTTATATATTCCCCACAGATCTAGGCATAATTCTCAGCATAACGATACACTTCTACCTATATATTTTTTTTCACAAACATTTTCCCAAAGTGGAATAAAGGGCCTGGGACTCTAACTTAAAACAACCGCCTTCATCCCAGGAAGGAACATATATCTCGTAAACAATAAAAGAATTTATGGGAACTCATAGGAAACTATGTAAGCGGAAATTATACGCTCAGTCCTGGGGTGGAAGTGGGCCGTAATCGAACTAGGATTGCAGTTTTAGGAGTCAGGATCGACTGTTAATAAAATATCTCTTAAAGGATTGGAGGGAGAATTTATGTGGGGAGTTCACGCCTCAAGAAAGTGAGAAATGTATATTGAGCAGTAAAGTAAGTTAGGGCGCCTTTCCGAGGGATTTGCTTAGTATAACGAGGACCGGAAGGGGGTGTAAAGAAGAAAGGGGGGTATCCATACGTGTGTTATTTCAATGTAAATATAATATTTTTGAGGAAACAACTTTTTTTTAGAATTTATAGTTATAGATTTGCACGCTGAATGGACTAAAGTATTGTTGAAGTGTATGGATCAGTAGTTTAGTGAATCTGCCGATAATTATTTTGGAATAAGATATTAAAAAGGGATTAATATTATCTTAGTTAGCAGAATTGGTTATGTGACGGTTTTATACAATGAAATATTTGTATTCGTAATGCTAATGTAATATGTGATAAAGACAATTTTTAAGGCGCATCTTTGTTAGTAATCTAAATGCTAGAATCTCTTCTCATTTTTTAAAGACATTTTCTATTTTAAAGTCTTCAATAAGAATAATTAAATCAAGAAATGGTTTTTTTCTTTAGATTTATTATAGGCGATGTCATTTGCAGTATATCCATATGTTAATACTTATATCAATTTGCATATTACATTTTACTGTTGTCCAATGGCGTACAGTACTGTTATCCAATGGCGTACAGGCTGCGCCATTTTACTAAATTAATCATTTAATTGATGATTAATTTCTGAAAACGATAAAGTGAAAACGATATAAATATTTAAAAAATGTATTACTATTAGGGTTGGGTGATAATGTATTAGCATGGTACTTTGTATCAGATGCACACAAAGTACTGTTCGTTTCAGTATCCTGAAACGATCATTTTTCGACGGTTCTATCTCACTGGGGTGTGTGACTCTGAAGGACATGCGCCTTTCCGGAATTTACTTAAAAATTGTTAAAGGTAAACATCTTCTCCTTTCTTCTCACCCCTATTTTGTCGAAATAAGCGCATGCGTCAGATCAAATAACTAACAAGTAAGACAAAGGAATCCTTTATCATTGATAAAATACTTGTGAAATAATATAAATAAAAAATTAATAATTTAAGTAATTAAACAATAAACAATTTTAATAATTAAAAATTATTAAAAAATTTAAAATTTATTTAAATTTACTATAAACAATTTTAATACTGAAATAATATTTTAAAAAAATAATTTCAGTAATTAAATACTAATTAATTTGAATAAACATAATAATAATCAAATTATTAAAAATTGCAAATTTTTTACTAATTTCAATAAGTATTCAATTTTTAGTCAACTAACAGCAAAAAGCATTTCAAAATTCACAGCACAATAGGATTGGCTGATATTGTATCACTTTGAATCAGATACACAAATCTGGTATATCAGGTAAGAATATCAGGTTAAGTATATCAGGTACTCAGTAACAATTTTTTGAGCTTTGATTGATGAACGACTGGTAATCTACTCGGCTTTATTCGTTTTTAACAGGATGAGACCATAGAAACGAATATATATACTAGTTCGTATCTTACTTCGGCGACGTTATGAGCATGTGTATATATAATTCATCCCGAGTCATTAATACCTTGTACTCTATGTAAAGGTGCACATATCATTTAAGAATACCCGATCTCCCTTATACAGTATCAACAAAGTCCTTCCTCTTATCACCCATTCGTCAATCACTGTCAAAACCGAGGCGGCTGGCACATCGCCATCAATATCCTTTCGAAAGAAGTGATATCGAATTCGGAGTCATATATGCATCAGTATTTCCTGACGCAAGAGCGAGAGCCGATACTCACTGAGCATTCAGTTTTATTCCGATAGGAAAAGAATCATTTATCAACCCTCGAACTGCGTAATTTTTTTAAAATCACTATTTAGATGCGATGTTTGCAAATGAGTTAAAATATTTTTCAAGCAAAGTGAACTGATACTATATGTTGCACGATAATAATATGATATAATAAAAATCTGTAAACGTAAAAATAAACACCCTAAATTGCTAAAAAAGCGGGATGCAATAGAAAATGGACTGATTGCTAACTCGCGGGATAAGCAGCTGAAGGGTTAATTGTTTCGAGTGCAAAAGGATCAGGATAATTAGTATCAGTATCAACCTGATTCAGAAACACCGGGTATCAGCCGAAATCTAATTAAAAATTAATGCAATACAAATGAAAGTATAAATGCAATAAAATTAACTAAACATGAACATTGAATTAACTCAAAACATTACAGTTCTAAAAATAGTAGCATGTTTTTATCCAAAACACACTAAAGTACCGAGCTTCAAAATCCAAGCATATCAGAAAGTAAATAAAAAAATAATTAAAATTCTTTTTTTACAGACATGACACAAGTCAAGTTAAATAAAAGTCTATAAAAATATGCTTCATAAATTCTTTTTTAATACAAGTATTTCAGGTTAAATAGCGGGAAGCCACTATTGGGATATTGTTTTCAACAATACAGAATCGGTTTTGTCACGCAAAATTTTAGGAAATCAGTAATAGCCATTAGCGACACCTGCTCTGCATGACAGTTTAATGCATCAAACTAGCCTTCGGAACTGAACTATTATTGGAACGGATAAGCACTTATGGAACTTCGACAGACTTCAGAATAGAATCTTGGCACGGATTCAGCTTAGAGTCAGTTACGTATCCATTGCCAATAACGGATAACATAGAACAGAGCATTAGAAGATTTAAAGCTATTTCTAATAAGAAGCCTAAAAACGGTTTTTAGGAATTAGAAAGAAATTTAATCCTTATTTGTTACAAACGTTTGATTCTACAAATAAACTTTTTAGATAAAAAATAAAGCTTATAAAAAAATTGAAAACTAATTATTACTTATTGAAAAAAGGCGAAATAATCTAACTGTCTTTCTATTAAATAAAAATCAAAACAATGAATGATTTATTAAGCATTACTTTGAATAATAAAGATACAGTAGTTAAAATATTTATTACTGTATAAAAATGAATCAATTACTTTAAGTGGTGAATTAACATATGCATTTTCAAACGCAAAGTTTGTAAAAAAGAATTTTGATTACCAAACAGTTAGCAATTTTGGATTATAATTTCAAATAATCCAAAATTGCTAACTGTTTGGTAATCTAAATTCTGCGATTAAAATGATGTGTTCAATGCTATACTGAAACTGGAGCAGGAAAAAAAAAGAATACTAATTATTTTATTATTAGAAAATGCTTCATTTTAAATTCATTTCAATAAAAAATTATTTAATTAAATGTAAAATTAAAAAGAAATTGTAAATAAAGCGGAAGAATATATTTATTAAAAATAATTTTTAAAAACATAGTTTTGTTAATGTATTAAAAAGTATTGCTGCTTTTTAGTCTTTATTATATAATTAATTCCTACACATACCAGGAAGGCGTATTGATTTAAAACGATTTGCAAGAAAATATATATTTAGCATTAAAGCGCATTAGGTCGTATTGTTGCTAACTTCATATCAAAGCATTATCACGTGGCTTTAGTAAGTGTTACCGAATTAGCACAATATATTTTACGATATCTCCACGAGGTTATCCGATATTTTGAATGCCGGCAAATGTCGTAAACATATCGTAACCATATTGTTGGGTATTTTGTACAGACAGGTTTTAGTTTTTAGTTTAGTTATATTAACGTCCCATTTGAAGCAACACTAGGGCTATTTTGGGACGGACCACGTAATTTTGAACCGCGGTCAGATGACGAGGACGACACCTGAGCTGGCAACCCCCTCTCCACACCACACCACACCAGCTGGAGGACGTTTGGTCAGGGCGGATTTAACGTGCAACAGACCTTCTTACAAGATATTCTGCATAGTGTAAAAGACATTTAAATATGTCGAATCTTGAGGCAACAAAACAAAGTTTGTGGGTAGTTTTGTCTTTTAAGAAAAATGTTTTGTTCTGAAAACAATTTGTTGCTGAGAGTCAACGAATGCTTTCGGAAACATAACGTGATTAAGTTCCAGAGATTTCAGCATATGAGTATCGATTCAATAATAAAGAGAACTTTTGATTTGGAACATGAGTAACATCTAGAGTAGACTAAAAAGTTTGAAAACGAAGAAGTATCACTATGAAATTCTACCAAAAAAAATGACGAAACTGAACCAAACACTGAAGCAAAAACAGCACGCAAAAAAGAAGCAAAATGATTTTATAGAACGAAAACAATTAATTGCCTCATGTAGCGAAACCTATTTAAAGAAACCATACAAGCCTCATTCTCTATGTATTTGCTGCTCCTGATTAATATCTTTTTCAATACATGACATTTGGTTTGTCTAAATTAATTTCCTTCATTTCTAAGACAGCATTTCTTAAGGAACTGTTCGCTTTAATTCTTATGAAAAAGAAATGCTCGTTTTAATTTTTATGAAGATAACAAAAATGAATTTTGGATAGTCTCTAAAAGTATAACGTTCTTCCGACGAGCAACAAACCTACTACAAAAAAAGTAAAGAATTGGTATTACAGTATTTTAAACCACGAGTTTGTAACAGGATTTTACCACAGAGCTATACTTTTACCTAAAAAAAACACTTAAAATCAATGCACATCTCAAAATTATGGTCTTTTGAAATCAATGATTTTCAAATCGATTAACTGAAAATCAAGTTTTGAAAAGATTAAAATAGTGCATTCTCATAGAGCACACAGGTGAGGAAAATTTCAAAACTCTACTACGTCACAAATTACTTTTAAAAAGTTGCACCTTGACAAACTTGAAAAAAATAAAGGCGTATAAATAAATTAAAAATTAATATTAACAAATGCAATATATCTATTGAAAAAAACTCTAATACTGAGAATACCAAAAACAAACGAAGACAATAAACTGGGTTCTTTTAAAATATATTAAATCACTCACCTTTTGGTACACAAAGTTCTTGCCAGCAGCTCTTCTAAAATTAAAGATTTCTATGGGCAAGTTTCCATACCCCTGTTTGGTGAAAGCGAACATTTCTCCTTTGGCGTCCAGCCTTGACGAAGCCGTTTCTCGAATGTAATTGAACAAATGCTCACGTAATTGTGGAGTCTGAAGCATTTTCGGGCACAAACCCGGTTCTGGATGACAAAGTTCATTCCTCAACCTTGCCAGTCCAGCTGATATCGCCAACAAACCTTGAATCATATTCACAGTACTTGAAGATGGCGCATACTCAACTGGCGAACTATGAGTATCACAGGTGCGATCTGTGCACTCTCTCCTTTGCTCCCAAAGTTCATGGAACCAAGGATTTCGTCTGTTACTATCGGGATGCAGTCTTTGGTAATATGTGGCAAAGTCCTCAATTTCCCCTTGTTGAGTTTTCAGAACTATTACTCCAGTAGCTTCGTTTTCAAATTCCTTGAAAGATTGCAAGTTGACTATCCAATCTCCACTGGATATGATCACCAGGTCTCCTCTGCTTATTTGACCAACCATCACAGCTCTGTGAACACCTTTTAAGAACGCTCTGGTGCTTTTCTCATTGGTCCACATGACCACAGCTCTGGCACCTTTGTTCTTGGCAGAGACCACCTGTTTAACAAGATTGTCTATCTCAACATCTGAGGCTACAGTCGATATTGTCAACTCAACAGCTATACAGATTTCACTCTCTTTAATGTATGACTTGAAAGTTTCCAACATAATGCTGCTTCGACGGTCACTGTCATGTATTGCGATCACGTAATTCCAACCAAGGTACTGTAAAATATCAACTGTTGCCTTTGTCTTCTTTTCGAAAGGTATAGCCACTTGTAGATGGTGTTTATTCATACCTTTTTGACGGATGGAATCGGCAATCGAAATGGTTGTAATATTTAGGGGTGCTATTATAGACGAAGCTGCCGTGAGTTCTTCAGGCGAACCGTCGATAACAAACGCCAAATCTGAACTAAAATCCTCCAAATCTTTCTTTTTAGTGTCCAAGAGGTAGTTGGACAGTTTCTGGGTGATTTGGACGGGTGTTGAGCAGGTATCCACTACAACGACGCTGAGGCGAATTTCTGGCAGGAATTCTGTGTCTCTATTGATCTGGTCGACGGTCCATAATGCTGCTTCCAAGTCCTGAACAGCTTGTGGGTTGATTTCTTCGCTGCATTCTAAAGGATTTTGGCCGGATTTGTGGATTGGTAAAAGGACTGGAATTGAAATGTCATCTGACTGATTAGCGGTGACATAATCAGTAATCGAAGGCATCCCGATGTACGGATCTTCAAATCGTGATTGACGAACACTGAAAAGAAAAGAGAAAAAATGAGAATACATTCTTTAAATTCAAGATTAAAGAAAACTATATAGCACCTTTTATTTCTAAGTTGTTGTTTTTTTGTAAATAAATTTTTAGTGATTTTCACAGAGAATGTAAAAGTAATATAATATAATTTCTCCATTTAATTAAAGCGTTTTTTGCAACTAACATTAAACATCATTAACCTTTTTCGTATTGATTGTGTAAATACTCCATGAGTAAATATTTTTCCTTTACGTATGGACTGATACAGGTTTTTCGACAGAAAAATCACTGAATTTTCACACAACCCACAGAACTTATATTTGGAAACTAATCGCTATATTATATATATATATATATATATATATATATATATATATATATATAGTGCCATGAAAATATTTTCATAGTTTTATAATAAAGATCTTTGTTTTAAGAACTTTTAATATTTGTTAACTTATGATTACATATTAAATGATATCTGAGATTCCACCAAGTTCATTATGATTTAATGAAGTTTTTTCAATTTTAAGCATTTAGTTGTTATTATAAATTCAAAATAAGAAAATCTGCTTTTGAGAGTTTGTGCTTCTAGATAATTCATTTTAATATTTGACAATTTAACTTTCAAAGAAATTAAAACAATTTTGCTTTTAAGAAAGAAAACTTTTAATACTTAGGTAGAATTTTAATTAATGGCATTCAGACAACCTGTCGATATTATTAAAACAAAATAAAATACACACAAAAAGTCATTTATTTTCTGTCACTAAATTACTTTTTGTGTGTATTTTATTTTGTATAATTTGTTTCCGTCACGACTTTCGTCAATTTACAGCGAGGGAAAAAAAACTTTAAAATGAAAATAATCGCAAATAATTATTAATTAAAATTATTCTATTAAGATATATTATTTGTACATCACCTAAGTAAAATCTCAGTTTATCTTTTCTGAATTATTAGCACAATAATCTAAACAAGCATTCATTTTAACAAGCTTGATTATCATTCAAATAATCTCAAAATAATTAAATAATTACTTAGCCCATTTTACCATAAAAGAGCATTCTAACAATCATATTTGAATAATTTTTCAATGCAATATTTTATATCTGCCTCAAAATTTCTTTATTGCTAGATATCTATAAGTCCTTTGGAAAAGATAAAAAGTTTCTTAAATTGGAAGAAAAAAAAATCCTGTCAACATTCAAATAGTACTTAATCATTTGAAATAATATATATATCAAATCTTTGATTTAAACATTAAAGATATCTGCTCTTTAATAAAAAATAATTAGAATGAGTTTTAGTTTTATCCCAAAAAATAATATGGAGTGTTAAATATTATTTCTTACCGTACAGGTAAAGTTTGAAAAATTTATCTCTTAAAATAAACAAATATATATTTAAGAAATATTAACTCAAATGTATGAGTTGCTCAAGGGTAAAACTCCTTCTCTGAAGTTTGTCAACTGTTGGGAATAAAATGAATGTTTACCTGCAATAAAATAGTTTTATGACCCAGAGAAATCTTCTGTGATTATTCAGTACAACAGTTCATAGTAGAATTATAAAGGAAACTATTTTGGACTTCCTTATTCTAAAGACTAAAATTGAATTCCATTAATTTTTTTTATCTTCTTTGGTCATAAAATAAGTTGCGCAACATAACAGGTAGCACACTTCTTCACAAAAAGTTAGTTACGAAAATATAAAACTATCATCCCCCCCAGATCTTTCAAAGTGATAAAATAGCTGCATTTAATAACCATGAAGTCCTAAACAGACAAGAGTTTTTGGTCATGTGCCATCAATTTAAACGACTTTTACTGTATCTTATATTTTCTCATCTCAATGTTGCTAACCATCCTCCCCCTTTCCTACTATAATCATACTTCAATATAACTTATTTGTATTTCTGTAGTCACAATAAAAAAAACAACGTTTCCAAATTTTTACAGATAACCCACGCTATATTTGAATATTTATGAACCACAGACAGTGAAATAGGCAGCATTTGATGCGATTTCAAGAAGAGCAAATTTAAGAGATAACGAATGAATACCTTATACAGTCTTTGCACCCTCCTTTAGGGCATGCCGAGGGGATGTAGCGGAAAGATGCATCCAATACTTTAGCTTCTTTAGAATCATACGCTAAGACCTGAAAAGAAACAGTTTGATGTTCGAATTTATTTCGCCTTTCAAGCTAACACATATATTTAAATAATTCTATAAGAAGAAAGAAAGAAAGAAGGCGCTCATGTTCGAGTGGTTTCGAAGTGAATGTTTACCTGGAAAGAAATGTAACAAATATATCGTTTGTTTAAATTTTTATTATGTACCGAATTTTTTTTTGAAATTGTGGGATGAAATTTGTTTAAATATTCAAAAGGCGCAGTAGTTGTTTGTTAGATCTAAAGAAATGTTTGAAACATGCTTTTTTTTGTAAGAAAATATATTGATCAAAGATGGTGGATAAAAGAGTGGGTGGTAGATAGATAGGAAATATAAAGAATTAACTTGTGAATGTGTTTTATATTTAACTTGAAATAGTATTATATATATAACTTGCATTAATGTATATAAATGTTTTCTTCAGCAAATATTATCAGAATACAAAAATATATTATACCTGTATTTTAATTTTTTATTTACTGCTAAAGTAAAATAAATAATTTTTTTTAAAGTTCTCTTATTAGTATTTAATTAAATTAAATTTTCATTTTGAATAACTTATATCGTAAGAGGATTCAGAAGTTTTATCTTCTCTGAAAAGTTTAAAAGAAAATTAGAGAGAATTTTAGTAATATAAATAGATCAATTTTTCCTGACAATCCGAGTATAAAACAGAAGAATAATTTTGTTACTAAATTAAGTTAAAAATAAAACAATGTAAAGGCCAGTAATTGTCTGTAATTTACAGGTATGGAAGAAATGCCTTGCTGCATGAAACCGAAGGAATTAAAAAAAATTTAATTTGGAATTTTGAAACATTTATAGCATTCAATATCTAAAATAGTGTTAAAAGTTAACAGTGCAGAAATAAAAAAAAATACAGGCATAACCGAATACATAATTTTTTTTATTATGATCTCGTAATTTAAAATTTATTAAAACTACAAAGCAGAATTGGTGAGTCCAAACAATTTAAGATGAAAAAAAATGCTGTTGTTATAATATAAGGCATTTTTATTTTTCATAAGCATGGAAATGTGGAGGCTTATCATTCCATATGATATTTCCTTTTGCTTTTTCGAAATTTTCCAGATTCTGCATAAGGGACAAGAAGACTTTTGTTCAATTTCGAGAGTGCATTGAGGTCCTTCTCTACGAAATAGTAGAGCAAGATATCGTTGCCCGATATATTTGAAGAGCTTATCTTAACATCGAATTTGAGACTGTCCAAAATTTTCGTTTTCTTTTTTGATGGAACAATATAAAGGAAGATCAGTTCAAGAAATAATAGCATAAATTGTAACAGAAACCGCTGCAATTGCACTGAAGAGTATTTTTTTTAAAAAAAATCACAATTAAATGAAACTAAGCACTTTCAAGAAAGTTCAATAATTATTTAACATACTCTAGTAGCGTTTTTTTATAAGACATTCAAAATAAAGCAGTAAGATATTTTAGAAATAAGCTATGAACCTCAAAAAAAGGTAAATTCCATGTTATTAAAAATGAAATTAAATGAAATGTGACAGTGATGTTCACAGTGATGCGACACACTCTGTTGACGTTGGCAATGCGTCTGTCTAATCTAAGTGTCGAGCGTATTGTTACGGATAAAAATTCCTTTAAACTGGAACGGCTTCGCTGTAGCTGGCGGATGCCTCAATAACAAATAAAGATATTTATTAAGACGAAGACAAGAATACACAGCCGAGTCAGGCATAAGCACCACACAGCTTTTACAACAAACAGTAGCCCACAAGTAGTAATCGGTAGTAAACAATAACCACAGCACACAAAGTGGCCAGATAGATTTCAGTAAAATGAGGGAATCCACGTTGATCTTCATTCAAGTCTCTCCAAAAGCCTGCTATTCTCCACTATTTCCTCGCTGTTGGTGTATCCAACTGCAGACTAACTACTATAAGACTGGATACTCCACAAACGACTCCATTCTGCTTCAATACATGTCTCCAAGACTGGGCGCTCTGCTGAATCCACTAGTCGCTTGAACTCCACTCAAAGCTTGCGCTTCGCTGGACCAATCCAACTAATTCGTTGTTGACTCACAATACGACTCTATTCGATTGTCTTCGACTTGGATTGCCGGCCTTTTATAGTTTTTGGAGCAGGACAGAGAAGGTTCTCGAACAATCAAGTATAATTTGCCTCCTATAGGTCCTATCACCGAAATTCTTAAAGATTCTAGTAGCAACCATTTTGTCGCCAAGTGATTATCAAATTTGTTGCCAAGTTCGTTGATCCAGTATCTGATCAGCATCCAATAGAGTTGATTGTAAAATGGTCTTTCCTAAGATGGAACTAATTGTGCTGGGAAGCAACATTACAGATTCGTAAGAGTATTAACATATATGGGCAAATCTCTCATCTAAAAGGAGAAAACAAATGTCCTCCAGAAACACAATACATAATTTTCTTTTATGCTGGTCTATTCAAGTTTGAATTAGTTTTTATTAAGGGTGTTTCTCTATAGAATAGCGCTCGTTAAGCTAAAATATCGCCTATAGCAACTTGGACACGTACATATTAGAATTGGAATGCCCCATACTCAACAAATTAATTAAATTTTTGTGAATTAATTACAAATTAACTTTTTGTAAAATAAATCCATTACCTGTTTAAACTGCAGTCCATCAGTCTGCGAGAACAAGAATGTATTTAGAGCAAGTTGCATTCCTTCCATTTC
This sequence comes from Argiope aurantia, assembly GCA_026543865.1. Classification (NCBI taxonomy): domain Eukaryota; kingdom Metazoa; phylum Arthropoda; class Arachnida; order Araneae; family Araneidae; genus Argiope; species Argiope aurantia. The sequence continues at coordinate 50,676 of JAPMOR010020579.1, forward strand.
CCCACTTGCTCCGAGACTTGTCTTTTGTCCGTGCACACCTTGAGGACTTCGATCTTGAGGGCTGTGCTCGAATTCCAGGGGTTCGAGGTACATTTCTACGAATTCTCGCCTCGTCATGCGCTTCAGATTTAAGCACGTCCCCGGCACGTCCTTGCATTTGTCCCTCCACGCTTTGCGGTACGCATGGGCAAAAGTATAGAGGGAGTGCAAAGCAGGCAAGAACCTATAAATAAACAAAAAGAATGGCTAAAAGCGCAGAGGATACGATTTTGTTAGTTGCTGGTTATTCCAAAAAATAATAAAATTAGTTAAAATTATATATAATAATTAGATTAATGGAATCAATTCGCGTAACGTCACAATCACAAGGCAAATATAACAGTGCATGTCAATTTTCCACTTACATCATTAAACTTAGCTGAGTGTGTTGTAACATTTAAGCCTTGTTTACATTTTAAAGAAAATTTTTTAGGGATATGATTATGCTGTCAAGTCGATCTTTGGCGAAAATATCGAAATTATTTTTCGTTAACATTCTTAATTTCTGAGTAAGATTATTAAAAATAATATTATTATAAATTTATACAGATGATATTTAATTATATTATTTTCTTTACAAAACTGTTAGGATCTTGTTCTGCGTTCAGCTTTCGGAAAGATATATTAATTTTTTTTTATTATTTTCTTATCTCATGTTAATATTTAAATCTTCAAATGTAATTTCCTTTAATTCTAAATTCTTAAAAAAATTTCATGCGGAAAAATCTTTTAAATTCTAGTTTAATGCACATTTTTTTTTGTTCAAATTTCATATAGTAATTTCTCAATATGATCAGCAGTTTCAGAATATGCAATCTGTTAATTTAAAAATATTTTACAATTGTTTTAATGCTTCATAATGTAAAAAAGTGAAAATTTTATGTTACGTATTAAAATCCTAATAATTAAAAATTTGATAAAAAAATACTGCCTATTTGTTAAACGTCGCGTTTTTCTCTATTCAGAACGAGTAATATTTTTCTTAAGTATTTGCAAAATTTTAACAAATAATTTGATAAAAATTATGAATTTTTATATTAGACGAAGGTTTTTAATTTATATAGATTACTCCATTTGCTAAAAAATCCATTTCTTCCCCTTTTAAAAACACTTTTGGTTTTTAATTGATATATTTTTTGTATAAATTGCATTTTCTTGATTAATTTTATGCAAAAATTTATTAAAATATAAATATTTTATAAGATTTAAAAAAAAATTCATACCACATGTAAATACACACTATAAAAAGAACCTTCATCGTTTGATTGTTAAAAAGAAAAGGGGAAAGACAATTGCCACATGAAACTATTTATCCATTTAAAAAATGAATTAATAAAATCATGGACTGAGAAAGTTTTTAATTTGAAGTCTTTACAATTTACCGAAGTCTTAAAAAGTTACTTATAATAAAGCTAAACATCATATTATACACATTTATAAATTTTATCAAAATCTTCTCAAAATTCTGTCTTTTCTGTAGGGATTAACAGCAATTATGGGCTAGATTTGGCGCCAATATCGCTTTCAATTGGTATATAATCGCCAAATTATATTCAAATACGCCAAATCGAAGTGCAACAACCTTGTAATGCGAATAGAGAAAAACGTTTCACCGCACGAAGTTTTTATATTTGATTTGTATTTTAGTTGCTACTGTGTTCATGGTCTGTAGTTTTTTTCAATCACAATTTACAAAACATGTTAAAATTAAAATTAAATAAATTACCTAGCAGTTCTCATCAACTTGTCCGTCGGTGATTCTTTGAGGACCAAATTTTCACATACGGCAATATTATTATAAGTTGAGCTTCTGTAACTGGCGATTCTGCAATTCTTCTGGAACATGGCGTACTCCATGAAGAAGCGATCGTTGGCATCATACGTGGAAGCCATGTCGCCAAGCCTTCGCCAATAGTCTTCGAATGCAAATATTTCAGATGGGAATGGGGACAAAGAAAATATCTGTTTGTTGTTGAGGGCGCTGCCGAAAGAGTCAAGTTTGCTGAAGGGTGGCATCCATGAGAATAGCCACTGGAGTCGGGAGAAACTGGCTTGAGATTCCAGGAAAGTCTTCAACACTGTTTTAAACGTTTCGTCATGGCCTGATAAAACAAAACAAAAAAATGTATCAAGAATAATATTTATTTTAATCTGTCATATAAATATGTAAATTCAAATAAAACTATGTATAACATTTGTTATAATAATTTTCTATAATGTATATATTTTTGATTAAATTACAATTTAAACTAGCGAGAGTTGTCTTCGAAATCTTCTCTGAGACTTTCTAATAAAGGTATTATCATCCATCTCCCCCTACCTCGCATACAAATTGTGAACACTGGGCAAGGCAGCGAGCGAAACGAGTAGCTAGAATTTTATTTTTACTTTAGTTTAATTATACTAATGTTTTGCTTTGAAGCATTACTAGAGCTTTTGGGACTTTTTCATCATTTTCAGCCTAGGTGAGGCGACGTGGAAGACAACTGAGATGGCACCTTATCTCCTCTCCAAACTTCCGCTAGAGGAAAGTTGGATATGGATAGCACTAAACCCACTTAAATGGCGACTCTTCGGTATTTATTTTCAGAGTCCTGCATATGAGCTTTTTGTGCTTCATAGTATACTGAAGAGTGCTTTTGGGGCAGACTAAATAATTTTGAGCCATGGTGAGGTGACGAGGGCGATATCTGAGCTGGCATATTACTCCCTTTCTAAATTCCCACATCAGGAGAAAAGTTGGTCGGACTGATATGTATTTATTTTCATCATCTCATACATTCATCATATATTTCTCATCAGTATTCATTTCCAGAGGGTTCAGCAGATTTGTATTCATAATATAGTGAAGAGTGCTTAATAGTATAGTGAAATCAAGTATGCGTTTTAAACGCCTTATTGAAACAGAAATTAAACAATTTTAGTCTAAAAAATCACATACCAAATTTTATCTCATTGTTCTTGAACTATCGTGTTTACGTGGATGCACATTCTCAGCACGATAACCCCATAACGGACCCCTTTCGTTCAAAACCTGATAAGGATATACATTCTAACCGTTAAATTATCAAATTTATCCACTTAACCCTTCAAATTTTGTAATCTTATTAACTTATACACGGACAAAAAAAATTCTTGGATTGAATTTCGTTTGATAGAAATTTGTAAATTTGGTATACACGCCAAACTAAATTTCATTCATCCAGTCCAAAGCATTTTTGAAATATCGTGTCACAGATAGATATATTTCCAAAGAGTAATTTTTTGGCCTTAAGGAGACCTAAAATTTGATTATTCGTCGAAATCTCGAGGTCGAATTTTTTGACGCTAATAAAACTTAGTGTCATTCATATAAGAGAAAATAAAAAGAACTCATATATGAGAGCAGTAAACTTATTAAGTGCTTTAATTTTTTTTTAAAAAGAAAGTATTTAAATTTCTCCCGTTTTTTGAAATACGTTTATTAAATTAGAATGCAGAAATCTCATTTTATCAAGTCTTCTGACGTTTGTTACGACGATAAATAACGTCATCTTAAAAATGGTCTGTTTTATTCAAAGAATAATCATGAAACCTCACTTTTAGAACGCAAATGGGCTTCTGAGGAAGCTCTATTTTCTAAACTAGTTAATGTCAAAAGTTCTTGCCTCCTGTGAGGGAGCATTTGAGGCCGAAAGTAGCGGATAAAGCAAGTTTTAATTAATCTTAATCACTCATATTTAATTTAGCGCGAGCCAACGGAGAATACATGAAGTATTCCTTAAATATTCCATGTCTTCTTTATTTTGCAATAAATCTTGCGCATATTTTGAAGTCTTCTCATAAACTTGGGTTGAGTTGCTCACAAGTTAACTTCTGATTTTGTTCTTGAGAGATGAAAAATATGCAAGTAGGAATTCTAGGTTGCAACAAAGTGAGGGCAACTTGGCTGATTCGGACGTTTTTAATTGGAATTAGTTGTTAAATCAAATTTTTCTCAGATGCGATGCCTTGAACTTCTAATAAATATTATTCGTATTTATTTTAGTTAATTTGGAAACAACTATAATCGTCAAATATTTCTTGTATTTCTAAATCGTTTTTTTCTAGTTAAATATGTTTTAATTTTGTGTCCTCAGTCATCATATGTGAATGATTTTGAAGGGTCTTAATTTCATTCAAGAATTTTATTGAATGAAAAGTACTCATTTAAAAAAGCAATAAAGTATTTCTCACTTAAAAGCGATTTGTGCAAGTTAGATATGAACTGCATTATAGAGCTTGATTAATAAACGATTTTGCTGTATCAGGTGGAAGCTGAAACTGGTACTCGATTGTACCTGATATTTTTGTACTTGAAACTATTGGCAATCTATTCTTTTCCCGCGAAAAGAAGCCGGTATCGATGGTTATCTATTCTTATACTTGTTAATTAATTATTAATTGTGTTGGATTAATACACGATTTTTCTGTACCAGGTGGAAACAAATACTGATACTCGATTGTATCTGATATTTTTATACTTATAACTGTTGGTAACCAATTATTTTTTCCATCACAATGAGGACGGGTACAGTATGTGTATCGATTCTATTTTACTTGTATTGGATTAATACACGATTTTTCTATACCAGGTGGACATTGATACTGATATCGATACGCGATTGTACCTGATACTTTTGTAGTTGAAGCTATTGGTAACCTATTTTTTTCCCGATAAAATCAAGCCGGGTATTCGGTGGGTACAAGATTCTCGTACTCCTGCAGAGACTAATAGCTGATACTCATATGAATATGATTCCAAAAATAATAATCCGAGGCAAAATAATAATCTAGGCTATATTGACCTAATACTGGGTACCATACAGTTAATATAAGAACCTGATACAGTTAACATAAGAAAAGGTGGGCATTTTTCAATAGTATGTGCATCTTACTTAGGGTAGAGGGCATTAATACTGGGAGATGAAATATATTTACATACAGTTAAGAAAAACATCACTCATGCTCTCAGCGTCACCGAGGCAGAACAGTAATCAAAGCTGTATTGACTAATACTCCGTACGATATTAATATAGTACTAATTGATTAAAAAACAAATGTGGTCAATCGAGCATAAACTGATTGAGCTGATCAGCAACTGAGCAGGGTACTGAAAACCTAGTACTCATAGTCAGCATCAGTTTTGTACATATAGTATCATCCAACCCTATTCCATCTTAAATTTTGAAATACTTTTTGAAATTAACTGATCAAAAATATTTATAGAAATTATTAAAACATTTATTATATAATTATTACTTTATTTATTAAAATTATTCACTATATAATTACTAAAACTATATAAATATCATAATTATTTATTTAAAATTATTTATTATTACATTTCGAATTTATTAAAAATTTAATATTTATATTATTTTACAATTTTTTTATGTACCAATGACAAGGACTCCTGTTTTATCTGTTAATTTGGAGACGAAAGAAGTGAGCATCCTGTGATAAGATTTCGGATCAATATTCTTCTCCCTTTTCTCGTCCAGAGATATCGGCAAGGACCGGATGGTCGAGATGCAGGGGTAGCCCGCCTTCGCTATCTGGCTAAACACTTTGGTGACGAAAATGCTGTATTCGTCGTCGGCGTGCAGGATGGCCACTCGTTCCCAATCCATATCATGCACGACTTCGGCAAGGACCTGTAGGAAAATGCCAAGAATAAGCAAACGACAAATAATTACAAATTATAGGATGATCTGACCGTGATCAAGTTTTAGGCTTCAATATACACATTGGCCATTTTAATTATGGCTTAATAACTAATTTCGATATTATTAGGGTTAAGTTTATAGCTTCAGTTCGAAAAATTCTCTAACAGATGAAAAAAACTACATTTTATACTGTTTAAATAAGTAAATGTATTTTGGAAAAATTTGTGAATTATCATTTTAACCCTTTGACTGCCGGCGTCCTGGCCTAGGGGTAGTGCGACTTTCCTGTGATCTGGCGCCCCGGGTTCGAGCATGGTTGTTCTTCACCCTGTGTTCTATCTGTTCATGATGATGTCGTGTCCGCGTTACCACGGATAGGGGGTGCAGTAGCTTCTGAGGATAAAAACCCCTGAGCACCCGAGGGCAGAAGTCTATCGTCAAGCTAATATGAAGATGAAACTCTCACATTCGCTTGCACAACCCCTTTTTACAGGGGGGGGGGCACATTCACACACCTCACAGACAGAACACAGATGAAGACCAACCATGCTCGAACTAGGATTCGAACCCGGGATGCCCAGATCACGGGGAAGATGTGCTACCCCTATGCAAGGACGCCGGTGTTCTATCTGTTTAGGTGTGTGAAAGAATCCCACTTGTAAAATGGGGTTGTGCAAATGAATGTGTGAGTGTCATCTTCATATGAGCTAGAAAATAGACTTCTGCCGTCGGATGCTCAAGGGCCCTTACCCTCAGAAGCTACTGCCCCCCTTTTCCGTGGTAACGCGGACATGACATCATCATCATCACCATCAACCCTCCGACTGCGCAACTTTTTAAAATCCGTATTTAGATGTGACGTTTGCAAATAAATTCAAATATTTTTTAAACAGCGAACTGATGCCATATGTTACACGATAATAATATGATGTAATAAAAATCTGTAACCGTAAAGATAAAACTCTAAACTGCGAAAAACGAGGGATGCAATAAAAAATGGACTGATTAACAATACGCGGAAATCGCGGGATAAGCAGCTGGAGGGTTAAAAGCTCTCCTCCTATTAGTCATATTTAGTCAAATTTTCTTGATACAATAACATTTAAAATAAAAAAAAATCCACTCCTTTGTAACTAAAACCGACCGAGTTGTGAAGTTCCGAATATCGTCATTTTAGATAATTTCAATGGCTAGCTAGAGAAAGATTTGCCAATCGAAGAGTAGCCCTGTTCAAGGTGGTGGATGATTGGTTTAGAAAATCAGGAATTAAAAGCTTCATAATTTATTCAGTTCTGGTTACGAAAAAGAGGAACATTTCTCTCTTTTTTTAAAAAAAATATTGGCGCTTCAAAAATATTTTACTTACTATGATTCAATAGGAGGATTGTATAAGAGTTTAGACTTCGTAATTTTACAATAGTACATTTATTGACATAATAATAATTTTTTGCGTTATTTTATCAACTGGAATTATATGCATATCTCTAGCGTTTCAGCTTTTAAGAATTAGGTCACAGTTAGAGCGACTACCTGTATATTAAAATTACCTTTATATCAATAGAACACAAAGAAACAATACAATAATTATAATTAATTTTAAACAAATTTTGTTCGAGCCGCATTCGATTTAGAAAAAAAAAAAAATTGAAAGAAGTATTTTGTTCAAAATTGTGTAGATACTGTATGTATAGCCTCAGTCTTGCTTTTAATATTTGTAACATTATTCATATCACAAAATAATGTAATTAATTACCGTGAAATCATAGGAGTATGTCCAATGTAACTGCACATGTCAGGTATGTTTTGCAATATTTGGCGTCTGACTCTTTTAATTCGACAAAATACTATGTAATGGATTCAAAATTAAGCTGGCGTGATCCGTTTCGAGTCATCATGAATTGATGCGGTAAAAATAACACAAGATTTGAATCATTAAAATAGAAAAGAAAATAGACGCTACCTTAGATAGACGATATTAATGCTTGCTATTTACATTTATAATGATAAACCATACAAATGGAATCAAATTTACATTTGAATTGAAAGAAATGTGGATTATTTTTAACATTTCTTTTACAATTCTAAATTTGAAGCCTAGTCACATTACCAAAAACGAAAATGAAGAAAAAGATAAATTTCTTTTCAACAAAATTCTTTTTCAGGATTACTGTTCCTTCGTTATACACACAGACAACTTGAAATTTCTTTTAATTAAGTTCGATTTCATGAAATAATTTAAATGATTGAAAACGACATAAAATATAAACACTATCATCTGTTGCGAAAGATTCTAAAAATATATACTATACATTTCGCAAAATTATTTAAAATCCTTTGTTAAAATTTTTAAAGAATATTCAATCAACGTATCATAGATTTAATCTGAAACCTAAATGTCAAAATAAATTTAAATAAGCTTAATATATGAAATTAAATATAAATATTTCGAGTTTCATGGAATAATTCTGAAATACGTCAGGAAAAAACACTATCGTCTGCGTAAAATTTTTACAAAAGAATCCCCCTCCCTTTTGTCGAAATATTAATTAATTATCAATAAGCTTATTTTAAAATGAACATTCTATCGAAAAACTTTTCTGAAACTTGATATTTTAATAAATTTAAATTCGGTTTATTAAAAGGAATTCAATAAAGAATATTCTGAATTTTATTAAAGAATTTTAGCTAGAGAAAACATGCATTAATGTCAGTTCTGAAATTAATAGTTCCGCTGAAATGTTGCCAAACAGGCTTTATAAAAATCTGTAAGCGAATTTTACAGTAAATTTAAATGCGACTTAATAACTGAATAAAGATCTAATCTAAAATTTCAAAAATGTAAAAAGATTTAAAAAATGTAATATATATTATATAGAATTGAAAAAAAAAACCTTCGAAATCTTGAAACTGCATTAAGATAAATTTTGAAATAATATTGCACACATATCAATGCAATGTAATATTTCAAATGGAAATTTAATCGAATATTCATTTCAGTAATGAAGTGAAAAAGAATCATCAAATGGTCGATAGAAAGCATTCAGTTTTAAATTGGAAACTACACTAACAGAAAATAACTTTTCAGCATAACACTAGAAAGAATTCCAAAAGAAAATAAAGGAATTGTTTGCTTTATCTTTTGACCTATCCACGGCTTGAAACAACAATAAAAGGAACTTCAACTAATAAAAGAAAATTGCAAGTGAATTTCTTCCGGTTCATTAAATCCATTCACCTCAATAGACCAACAAAAATATCAAAGTTAGTGGGACGCAGTTTTTAAAGGGCCCGACTTCTTTTAACTAAAAAAATCAATATTAACGTATAAATTTTCAATGGGGAAAGTTTAACACTTTAATAGTTAAAAATTTTTTAAATTAAGTGAAAGTTTTGTTCTTTATTATCATTTTTTATTCGAAGTAAAGCTTGGTGATATAGTTCAAAGACAATTTTTTTTTCGAAATATTCTAATAGAATGAAGATGGCTTATTATTATTATTGTGAACGGACATGTCACTATTTCGAAATGAATTTCATGATTAACTACATAGGGAAGTCAACCAACTGACACTCCGACCCGCCACGAAGGCACACGGATTTAAAGCATACGGATTTAAGCCATAAGGCTGAATGACCGGACCGCCGCAACAGCAACACTGGTGGGAACTGTGGTTGAGTCCTAAGGGTCATTACCGGCCACGGTACAACCCTCCCCGATGGAAGTAGGTCCCGTCATCGATGGGAGGAGCCAGATCCCCCACCTATTTGTGTACCCTCCAGGGTGGCGAGATCCAACCACCATGCCGGAAGTATTTCCTCCTCATTTTGAGGTGCCCCCCCCCTCGAAAAACTAACTACATAGGGGAATAGTATTATTGGTTTTCCAACCTGTGACGTAATAACTCGCAACAACATAACAAAAGATCATCTTTTGAATAGTGTTGGAAATAGCGACCAAAAAATGCGCGTTTTACACGTTTTGTTCTTACCTTTATTGCGTTCAATGTGTCCTTCTTTACTAAATCGATGTTGCTTTACAATTTTGTAATTAATGTTTTCCCCTGTATCTTGTGACGTTTTCGAGATAGGAATGGTAGTAGCATTGTTTTACGCCAAATAGCACTATAACTGATCTTGCTTGTAGCTCATGGTCAATTCAATATACCTAGACACCAACTTTGTGGCAATAGTTGTCGTCGTTGTCAAGTAAATGTAAGATAGAAGGACTTAATGCACTACTTAAAAGGACTTATAAAGGGCCCTATGTCCCAAACATTTCAGGGGCTCATCATGTTTAAAACTGACGCCGGGATACTGGATTCTCAGCTCAATATGGCGAAGATAAACACAAAATGACCATATATTGGAAATAAGTGAGAAAGTCAAGGGAAAAACACAGTCGATTGTTTTTATTTCTAACATTATCTGCATTTCTTTATAATTATTCATTTATAATTATTTAGAGGAGTTTATTCTATGATGGTTCCTAAATGGCTCTTCACTGGGAATGTAAAAATGTGAAGAATGAAAAATAAGCAATGCATCAAATCACAAATTTCAGAAAAAAAAAATGTAGCATAAAAGTTTTATACTTGTGCTACTCTATGTTAAAAAATAAATAAATAGAAATAAAAAAAAGCTTAAATTATTGTTAAAAAAATTCCTACTCTTTCAAGTGTCCCTATTTCTTTTATAGCTTAGAATATTTTTTTATGATTTCAGGTTAACAATCAATCTATTTTGAGCATTTTCGGTTTCAGGACTGAATTTATTTGAAAATTTAAAGTTACATTATAACGTTTTATTTATAAAAAGAAGAATTAAAAACTACATACGAGTCGTTGAAAATAGCATTTATTTCTTATTTTTTAAGCAGTCCATTAATTAGTTTATAAATCAATATAAATAACTAGCCGCTACTGGCGACCAGTTTGTTCGCCCAGATTATTAACTTATAAGGTTGTTAAATTATTAATATGAGATGCATTTCTTTTAAAAAACATTTCACCTAGTTATTTAATGCAACTAAAACACATTAATTCAATTAAAACAATTTACTACAAGTTACAAAGCGTGTATATTACGAAAAAAAAATGCAGAAATGAAAACCTTACTACGTATTGTATGATAAGCAAAAAACGCGTTTGAATGTTTTGATGGAGAGTTTGAATCCTGTAAAAACATTGTTTCTGATAGTGCATCAAATTGAATTAAAAATATTATTAAAGTTAAATGAAAAATTGTACGAAAATGAAAAAAAAAAGGTCATCATTAAAAAGGTATTTTTTTTTAGTCTCAATATAAAAGAAACAGCACTTTTTATATAATAAAATATAATTTTTGATTGCAACTTTAAAAGCCGTTTGTTAGCATTCCTGTTATACACTCAGGATTGCAGACTTTTAGAGAGTTTTTGGACGACAGGCTTAACGTGCTTGGCAAGAAACCATACACTACGCTTTATTGTTACCATCAATACTTATCCGACAACGGTTAAGCCTACTTTTGTTCTTGATTGATTAAATTTTTTGTTTGATGTCTACTTCTTGATTTCATTGATATTTTCTTTCCTCTGACTGAATGTCCTCTTTAGTGACATGGCGAACTATCTTCAGAACACTTCTAATAATATTTGACAACTCCATTAATTAACTAAGAGAACGAATAAACCACTCTGAAATTCGTATGATGTTTTGTTGATATTTAGCTGTTGCCATTCGATAATTAATAATATGGTCGATTTCTGTGTCACGCACGTTAACATTATATATATAGAGAGATAGTTGACAAAGATGCAAAGTAATAATATTTTTATAATGACTTACACAAATTAAAAGAAAAATTCATTAATATTTTTCCAAAGAATGGAAATTTTACACTTCATTTACTCAGATATTTCACAAAATAATAAAAACAAACAAAATATAAACAATCTCTTTTCACCCGTAAATTTCAACTTTATCCTATTTAATTGTTTTGGTTATATCTAATTTACTTCCAAAAACAAAATAAAAAAATTTAGAAACATGTTTCTTTTTAATCCAAAGCTACAACAATTTACTAAATCTATCAATGGTAAAGCCTTCACAGTTCGCTGAAGAAAGATTATTGAAATAGATAATGTTCAAAACTTACATCTTATTCGGAGCATAAAAGCTGGTTTGAATATATTCTTAAGAGAATTTCTAATTATTGCAACATTCTTATCGTTTACTTTAATCTTTTTTTCTCAAGGTAGAATTTAAAAATTGATTCATAATTAAGAAGGGAAATATTTAATTTCCGCATACATTTTTTTTGAAGATCATCTATACAAACTATGTTTTGGTTAAAGTAAGCGTGAAATATTTGGAAAATGTATTGTTTTTTTAATAAGCTTGAATGGTTAATGAATATACTCTTTTTTATTTGTGAAAGCTATAGTGAGAAATTTTTACAAATGAATGATTAAATTACTATCATTATAAAACTAGCCGCTCTTGGCGAATAATTAATGCGTTGGGATTATAGGTTGTGAAAATTTCAATTAAATCTTAGTCACAATGACTACATCAACAAAAGTATTTTTAAATTTCTAATTTTTACAGACATGTAACACTACTATTTTAAAAGCTTTGTCCAGTCATGCTCATTGTACAAAACACTTTTGAAATTTATTGTTATTTTATCGAACATTTGAGCATTAAGTATTTAATTAATATCGAGCATTTAATTCGGAAGTAACTAAATCTAATTTATGCAATAACATGCTTGATGAATCGAAAAACGCCCATAAAAAATAAGGATAAAAAGTAGAATCATTCAATATTGAAATTTGATATGTACTTAGAAAACATTTAATGATTTGCATGTATCTTAACGGTTTTTTGCCTTAATTTTTGAAAATATTAGAGTATAAATTTGATTCTTATAGAATTCTAAAATTTTAAATTTCTTTTCACTGAATCACATTTGAATGTCATTCAATCCCCGTGCCAGAGTTTTGACATTAAATAATATTTTTAAGCATAATCTTTCAAAAATAGATTTTATTATTGCAGTGAAATTCAAACTGTTTACATCGTTTCTTCAAATATGAAAACAAACGATTTTTTTTTCATAGTTGAAAGCGAAGAAAGAAAGATTCTGCTAAATATCTGACAGTTTACATTAGAAATCAGACTGCGAAATAACATTACCAAAAAAGACAACGTGCAAACTGAAAAAGATTACTCAGTTTTTATTGGCATCATGATGTTATAGGACTAGCCTTCATTAGGAAGATTCGAGTACACAATAAACTGCACTAGGAAAAAATATTAGAATAAAAAAATAATAATACCCGTCACAACTTGATATTTAAAAATGTTTTTTAGAAGAATTATGAGCATCAAATTATGAACAAGAGGTTCAAATGGATTTAAACAAAATCAATATCCAGTGAATCAGCTGGTCGCCAATGACGGCTCGTTACTGAAAATATTAAAATCATGGAGTATTCATTAGTATTTTGTTTTTAGATTCGTAACATGCACTCTAATGATGATCTGATGGGTCTTGCATTGTTCCAAATCGGGATTTAAGTCTAATTAAGTAAAATCAAGAATATTTTCAAATGCTAACTATTTCAAATACTGCTTTTCGAATATAAATATTACCAAACTTAAGAACAATATCAAGTACCATTATAACTCGCCATTTACAACTAATTAAATCGTTGTCATGCGGGGAAATTTTTTTTCCCCCTAATTGTTTTTGTTTCTCAAACAATGTACCCGCATGTTTACGAGTTCTTAAAACTTTTCAAGGAAATAATACCCTTTCTCTAAGGATGCAGACAAATAGCTAAGACCAGCACCTTATCTATTAGCAATTAATTCGAGGTCAAAAAGACTTTGGAAATTAAAATTATTCTTTATATTTCGTTAAATGAGCATTATGTGCCCTGTTGAGCAAATATTTAATAATTTTTTATTTGATTATGCGCATTAATTAGAACCCTGAAGTTATTAAATGAAATACCAGAGAAGATTAAAAGTTTTCACTTTGAAGATTACGGAGAAAAAAAATTAAATTACATTACAACACTATAATAGATTTCATGGAAAGCAGTATTGTGTTTAGTGTCTTGATAATTGAATTTTTTATGGCTGTATCAACACAGTTGCATTCGTGTTTTTACATTTACTTAATGAATTAAAAATTTTCTCACTGCTTCTATGACGCTACATTTGTTTAGTACAGAAGTATCAGCATTGGAATTGAATAATGTGGGTTCGGCATTCTATTCCTTTGAAAATAAAGACCTGAAGTCTATTAAATCTGTGGAAAATCAAATGTCCTTCAGGTTGAATGGAAATGTAGTGAACAGATGTCTGCCGATTTAAGTATCATAAACGCAATTTGAGCCTTTTTTTTTTTGTTTTTTTGAAGAGCTATTTTAAAAGAGTTTTTGTGTAGTTTTAAAATGAAACGTTAATCCAACTGTACGAACTCGCATCTTAAAAATTTTGTATTGACTTAATTGGTTGGGTCAAAATTAATTGACGTTTTTACACATAAATAGTTTAACTATCTTTTTCAATGATTTTTGTCAGTCCTACGATTTTATTTCAGTTGATGATCTGATACTTTCGTGGCACATTTTGCTTTGTTTTACTTAAAGATGTTTATATGAAGATGCTTTTCATACGGAATGATAAAAAGAAAATATTCATCTTATTTTATTTATTTTTTAATCTTTTCAAAGTAAAAGTGTTGATTATATAGAGATTCGTAGAATATAAGTATAAATCGTCGCATTAGTAAAAATCGAAAGTGAAAAGCATTGTCATAAAATATACTTAAAAGTTTCCAAAAAATTTACTAAAATTAGATTTTTTTTTTATAAAAACAAAATTGGTATGGCTGAAATTTTTTTAAACACGTAAACATGTAACTGATTAATTTTTGATTACAAAATCCTTAAAATTTCGAAAAAATCATAATCAGCACCTACTATTAAAGAATATAACCATATAAAAAACATCTAGGCCCAGCTATCTAGCCCATAAAGCTTATTGAAATGTTTTGCATAATTCCTGACGCAATTATTTATTTATATGATATTGTGACAATCTAGCCAGCCTAAAAACATTGCTAATTTAAAATGTATTCCATAAAATTATAGTATAATAATCTCCTCATAATATTTTTAATAAAAATATCACAAGACATCGTATGATGGATTTTCAATTTATAATAGTAAATAATATTTGATACTGTGATAATTTATCTATCGAATAAATTATATAAATAAAATTGTTGTTTATAACTATCTTTGGTAATTAATGATATCACCAATATCTTCAAATATATTTCTATTCACCCAGATCAAAATACCTAAACAATCCAAACAAATTCCACGCGATTCATTCCAAATCACGAATATACCACCAACGAACTCATTCTTTCCTGCCATCACAGATGTTGCCACTCCTGTCAAACTAATTCCCAACAATAAAGGGAACCCGATGATTGTGAATCCGTTCATTATTACCTTTGCCAGTTGCTCTGGTGGCACAGCAGTCTCTTGCTTCAAAGGAATTACCGGAATGATATATCGACCAGCAGTCTCTGCAACACGGGAATCGGTCAGACTGGAGCTCATATCCACCATTCCTGCAGAGGAAATAGAGAGAAAAGCAGATAAATTAATGCTGTTAAGGAAAATTCCACACAGTTTGATTGGATAAGACAGATGGCAGCGGCAAGACGTGTCGCCATAACGATAACTTGTAAATTAAGGCCATTTATTTCGATGAGTTCATTTGGATATGTCACGGGAGGAATAACTTTATTTCGGGGATGGATGGACGTAAATTCTTCAAGGGATGTTCCCCTAATGCTGTTATATCACGCCATAGGGAGCAATTTTGCATTTTTCATGTTTTGGGCTGTGGATATTATCTGAGTAAGAATTGCACGAAAGAAAAGAACTAGAGCTTAGATGTGAATATAATGAACTCTGCTTCCATTTATGGGAGAATGCGCTATTGACGAAGCCATGAAACGGATAAAATTTACATACCAAATGATCTCCTTTTTTTACCTTTTTATTCTTGAAAGAATAGTGTTGAACAGTAGAAGAATGCTATTAATAAAACTTTAAGAATTTTATTAATAAAATTTAAAAAAAAACTTTAAAAATTAAAAAGCAAATAGAATTTCTTAGAAATTTAATCAAATATATTATTATACAGAATTTTATGAATGCTATTATGGAAGTTTGAAATAAATGGTGACTGGTTTGAAAACTGTTCAAATTAATTTTAAAAAATTATATAAGAACATTAATATGTCTTATACGAAAATTCAAACGTCTTTAAATAAGAAAATGAAAAGATCTGTAATAAGGACATTTATCAAAGATGTTCTTATTAAAGTCGCTTAGCAAAAAATTCATTTCTACAAAGTCTTGTATAAGAAATTCCTTCACTCTTGTATAAGAAATTATTATAATAAACATTTCAAATAAATCAAGTTTTAAACTTAAAAACTAATTAACTATGGCTAAAAATATTCCTTTTAATTTCTGCATATACTTCATAACTCTGATTTAAAACAAAATTAGTTAAGATGACGAAAGTTTATTTCTAAAAGTAGGGCTGAAAATTGCAGAAATACAATATTATTAATGTTTGAATTTATCATTGTGTAATTTTAACATATATTAAAAAAGCAAGAACAAAGAGCGTTTTAAATTCATCTTCACGATAAACACATTGAATGCGATAATGATTATTTAAGTACCTTTAATAAATTAAAAAGCACATGCGATATACACGAAATGGAAACTAATAAATTCGTGCTTCTTTATGTATTCATCACATATTTCGACTTAATTATAGTTTCCCAATATTTAAATTCCACTAGTAAATCGAAAAGGACCAGATGTTATTAAAAATAAGAAAACAAACGATTTCTAAGATAAATAATAAACAACACCAAGGAGCTTAAGTACTTTCCGTTACTTTATTTTTAATTTAATTTACATCAAACAAATGTGAAAAGATTAAATGAATGAAGTGAAGCAATTACTTGTTATAGGAATCAATCATCAATATTAATATTTGAAAAATTCATTTATCTTCATGCCATACTTACAGTTCATTAAATAAATACAAACAATAGAGCCAAATGATAACAATAAAGAAATTCCAATTTTCCCATGCATAATATAATGAAAGAGATTAATTTTCTTAAATTTTGAAAGGATGAATCAAAACTTAAAATATTAAAAATGCTTCACGAATACGAATGCCGATATTTTCAATAATCATTTTTAGAGCCAGCATAATAAGTGGATATAGCATATATAAAGGCAAACGAAAAAATAAATTTAGTAATAATGGCAATAACAACCTAGAGAATTATTTATGCATACAAGAAAATGTATAATTAAAATGTAAAAGTTATTTTTGCAAATTAAAATGATATGAGCGATACATGTCGGAAAAAATAAATAAGGTAAAAAATAAATAAACAGCATTGCTTGGATGATTCAATAAAAATAAAGAGAAATCAGACGACTATGAAAATGCTAGATTTAATGATAAGTTCTGTCAAAAATTATAGCTTAAAGAATTCAATAAGCAGCAATTATTGACGACGAAATAAAACTATTTGGAACAGAATTATCAAGAAGAATAAAAAAATAATTTTAATTTGAGAATGCATTGAGTTTAGTAGGAAAAAACGTTAGCATTTTTTTATCGTTTCATTTTTAATATAAATGATGCAAACGGTTTTGAGAACAGAATCAGCATTCATAACGCATTTTAAAAGATACTCTTCTGAATGTAGAATGAGATAAATTGTAAATCTTTTTCGAAGTTTGAACCAGTGGTGTTAGAGGTACGAATAACTTTGAACTTAGAAAGTGAAATGAAATTCAAAAAGTGTTTTCTAGAACATTTCGTTTGAATAATCAAAAAGAATGCTGAATAATAATCTCTCGAATAATGTCCCTTTGACTTAAAATGTGTTTTAAGTAAAGAAATTTTAGTTAAATAATTAAAGATTCATATCATAATATTATAACTAAAATAATCGGTTCAAATTTTTTTTCAGTAAATTTTTCAAAACATAAAAAAGAAAAGATTAGCATTAAAAATAATTACTGGTATTCGTATGATAGAAGTAATACAACAAATTTTTATACAACACTAAAAAATAATACTTAAATTATTTTAGTTTTCTTGTCAAATCAAAAGTTTGTATAATAGTTCTACTTATTTTTAAAAAAAAGAATATAAATTTGGAGATTAATTATTTTCAAATTATGATTGCTATTATGAATTTTGTTTTATTCCGCACTTTATTTCATTATTTATACTTGCACGTAAGTTTTAATAAAAATTGAATACAGTGGAGTAAGTGAAGTTTACACAGTTTTTAGACATTCTATAAGATCTTATTAAATGTCGAGAGATAAATAGAAAATAATCCAATAGATATAATATAGCAGCATTTTTTATCGAAAAACATTCAAATAAATGTGTCATAAGATATTTAGAATACTTAATTAACCCAAAACCGTTATATAAACGAGATTTAGTCTTTAAGATGTTTTTCAATAGTGATAAAGAAAATCACGTATTTGTCTCATCTGATGAGGGGAAAATTACAAAATCAGAGTAAATAAAAAAAACATAAAAGTAAAATGAAGTTCCCAAGTAAGGTATTATCTTACGTAAAATATTATTTAAAAATTATTCATTTTCTGCTTAGTAATTTTTCAGGGCAATTAACTACTGTATGTATATTCATATACGTCAGAAAATCTTTAAAAAACAAACATTTTTTTCTAACGACAATTTTTATTCTCCAGTTACTTAAGTTGCCTTTTAAAAGATAAGAATCTTTCCACGGGAGCATTACTTTCCATAATTGATGGTCCTAGTTTTCCGCTCCGTCAACCCTGCTTGATTTAACTTATTGACCTAGTCCTTAGTACTTCAGTTTGCATTTTATATTTTTTTACCAGAACGGATAAACTTAAAGACATTCGCTGCTAACTATCGATATTCGTTTTAAATTTTACAAATTACACATTCCTTGGCAAAAGTGTTCTTTTTTGCTTAAGTATTCGAAAAGCATTAACCAGATGATAAATAGAGAGCCACCTTTTTCTGATTACATCAAGACGAAAAAAAAAAAGTTAGCTCGATTCAGAATTCTAAACTGAATGTGAATTCTTTTTTCGTTAAGGAATAAGTTAACAAATCGTTTAAGAATCTACGATTGCTTCGGGTATTGATTTTCAGTTAATGGTAACGTTTGATATGTATTCATTATATTAATTTAAATAAAAATCTTAAAAAGAACGATTCTTAAAATGAACAGCATTAAAAGGAATATTGTAGCAGTGAAATAAGCAATCATTAAAATAGATTGTTAATTATAGAGCAGTCGAAGTTATGCTAGATACAATGTTTTTTTTTTAATAAAGAAAGCAGACAATATTTTCACTGTTCTGCATTTCGAATTATTTTTCATTTATGATAAAATACTTTTCATCTGGGCATATGATGTTGAGTTATATATTTTAATAAAGAATACTTTCTTTTCTTAAATTCGAATTATCGTTGCTTTAATTGAGAATCGCCAGATTTATATAAACAAACTAGAGATTTCTGGTTGATTTTGCAGAAATAATTACAATTTTTATCCAAGTTTTGTTTCTTATTAACGTTTGATTCTTTTGCTAAAATTATTGATCGAAAGATGTTCTAAAATGGAATAATAATCCTTTTACCGTTATTTTCTTTGTAAAATAACAGATTCTACGAAAGAACACTTTTATCCGAAAAATAATCGAATTACTTCCTAAAATTTGCATTATCTATGAAAATGGCAAAATTATTCCTAGGACAGCGATGAACCGTAATTCGTAAAACTCGGCTTTTATCTAAATGGGATTTATTATTGCATCTGAAGCAGATGCATATTTGTTTATGGAATTCGATAAAAAATAATGGGAAACGAAAGGAATTTCAATGCCATTTCGGCGATACACTTCCAAGAAAGTCTCAATCCACTTACCTATAATAGACGTGGAATTATCTTTGGAATCACTGCATTCTAAAGAACCTGATTTCATGATAGGAAATAATTCTGTCATATATCGCATTGCGAGCTCTTTATGACCACACGAATCATAAACTTGTAAACCTGTATGAAACAAAGCGCAAAAATTGTTATTTACAACTATAAAATGATTTCTTTATTATGTTTATGAAAACAGCAGAAAATGTATTTATGTATATGTGTTAAACGATCAGTTTATTCCAAGTGTCTAAAAGCAAAATACATTTTTTTAATGCAGAATTATTTTTATTTTATGTAATTCTAATTTCTGTTTGAGGTTGCGAATACAGTTAGAATAATATTACACGCTATTATTATTAGTGAATATTTTTTGCTTACTGTTAATTAATTATATTTATTATTTATATTTATAATTCAATATTGTCATATTTATTAATAAATTTTTTGATTCGCTAATCTTCAAACATAAATAATAGTTTAAAATTAAAAAAATTACAAAATCAAGACCATATAGTTAAATTAAGTTAAATTATATGTTTATTTACTTTACATAAATGATAGTTTAAAATTAAAATAAAATTACAAGTTCAAGACCATATAGTTAAATTAAGTTAAATTATATGTTTATTTACTTTTTATAACTTATAAGATGTTCATAAAATTGTATTTTAAAATATGGTAACAAAGTCCCATTCTATAGAATGTATATTTGCATTTCTAAATATAAACGGCCATCTTTCATAGTTCAAATAATATTGTCTAATGGGTTAAAATTAATTTGAGAATTATTAATAGATCGAATTGGATGTTTCAATACTGAGATGGAATTAAAGATAAAATAGTTATTAAATAATTATTAAATTAGATTTTCAGGAATTGAATTTCAACCTTTCAAAAAATTTTCTACTTGTTTTCTAAAATTTTGGAATTTTCATCCTTTAAGAGTAAGTGCAGAGTGGGAGTTTGGAGAGGCGATGTCACTCAAGTCCTTATTAGCACACGATATTTTTCGAATTTTTAAATACTGGCCAATATCTTGAAAGTATTGTTAGGCATTTTTTGCTAATAGGAGCGTGACCACATTTCATAATTACGACTTTCATCTCAATATAATTTTTATGTAGATTCAAATCGACATGATAATCCAACTAAATCAAACTGATAATCTGAATTCATAATCTTAAAGTTGCCGAAAGTAAAAATGTTGTTTATTTTGAACAGTAAGCTAACATATACTGATTAAAAAACATTAAAGAGTTCAAACTTACCAATTTTGACACCTGGTATAAAAGAATCTGATACGGTTACACCAGCCACTTCACCCGATTTCTGATTTAGGGCGTTGATTGCCCATCTGAAAGATTCATAGTACTGGACACCTTCAGTGGACGGCTGACCACATCCGAAGACACCCTGACCTGCCTCATGCATCTGCAGAACAGCGCCCACGACGACATCGGCATCAGGTTCGATTTGAGCAAAGTTCGACTCAGGGTTTGGACAAGTTTCAGTTAATAGATCTTGAGATTGCACCAAGTTGATAAGGACGAACAGTAAGAGATATTTCCACTTCGTTTTCGCCATTTTGTCTGGAAAGAAAAGACAGAATTGAAAAAAAGAATTCTAAATAATAAAAAACAACAAACAAATTATAAATATTAAAATTAATATTAATATAAATTATATATATTAGCGATATATACTTCATAATAATTATACAAATTCAGCACAATAATGTCTGGAGTGCCTGTGAGATACTTTTATAAGCATATTCTTCCCAATATATTTGGAGTTATATAAATATTAATGCGATAATTTTTGCTTAGAAATTAATATTAAAATTTATATAATATTTCTATTTCGTCATTAAGCATTAGACGCAATCGATGTTAGACAGCTCATGTAGAATCATGATAGTTTCGGTAGTTCCAAATTCTTCAATGAAATTTTTAATTATTCCTATATGTAATAAAGAATACTAAATATCATTCGATAAAAAGCTAAAATTTAATTTAAAATTTTAAACTATATCTGTTTAAACAACAAAACTGAAGAACAAAAAGAAATGCCTATATTACATTTTGAAGAAACTTTTCTATTTTGAATAAATTTGAATGAAAAACAGAATTCGTATTAAATGCGTTTGCTAAGTAAATGAAAAATATCGAACAGATGAAAATCTTAAAACAATAAAAACAGAAGAAAAGAATGGAAAACGAACATGCATTGAAAAAACAAACGAATATATATTCACAAAATGCCTTAAGGTTTCATATCACAAAGGAAAAATGAAAACGAAAGTTAGAAAAGATAATATATATAGAAATTCCGGAGCCAGAAAACTTTTGCCTTAGTTTGCAATTCTAAATACAACGTTTTTTCGATTTTTAAATGCCACTGAAGAAAAAAAATCACTATATTTCAACGATATGAAAAATTTTGCATTTTTATAAAAATCGTTTGCATTGCTATTAAACTAACGTCATCTATGCAGCAAAATGATATTATTCCAAACATTCTTTTACCGTTTTATAAATCCTTTGTGTATGACTTTTAAACACATAATTCTTTTGCTATTCACAATATTTCTTTGTATGTTTCATATTTTAAATGTCATTTTATCATCTGTATCTACAAAGAAACGTTTAAAATATTTATCATGTTTCAAACAATACTCTGAAAAATGAGAAACTGCTATTAAATGCTATAATGTAAAAAAAAAATTGCGAAATATTTATAGATAATTTATGCTTACAGTATAATGATGCATGAATAATAAATTAAAATAAATCTTTAAACCATTCTGTTCCTGAGCAGTTTATAAAATTTTTTTGTTCATTAAAAGAGCTCTTTTCTTAAATATTCTTGATATGCATTGATCAATTATGATTAATCATCTATTTATTTACCAATAATAAAAATAGAGAAAACTCCCAATGTAATTTAAACTTATTAATTTTACCCAAAGTCTTCTCATGTGCCATAAAAATACTTTTTCTGCCTTTAAGAAGTCAGTATCAAGTTACCTCAGATGAACCACCGTTCGGATCATGGAATCATGTAGAAATAATCCTTTATTATCTTCTCTCTTCAGTGGACCACAGTCACAGAAGATAATCCTGTATTATTTCTCAGTTAACTTTAGTATTTAATCCAAAATCTCGAATCTGTGAAATGATGCACATAAAATGAAGATGATATAGATTATGACTTCCCTAAAGGCATTTTGCGGCTGAAATCAACTGTGAATATAATCTATTGAATATCCGAAGATAATATAGCGGTTTTGAAGTGCCTTCAGCTAATACCCGAAGAAAGTGAGTGTTATTATTGCTCCACTGAATACTGCTGTGTTACAATAACGATGAATCTCACAATGCATTTGCTTCGAATTACAATTGAATGCGAATAATCTTATACGACTTAACTTATGGCTTTTGCCGAATCAATAATATTTGATTCGATGAAGATTTTAGAAAAGAACGAATTTATGTTCGCGAAACAGAATTAGAAATCGATATCTGAAATAACCTGCATTTTTTTTCCGAAAGAAAAAAGCGTTTTATAAAATTTTATTTATTTTCATGTTTTTAAAGATATAATTTAATGAATTAGAAAACAGAAATTTAAGATAAGGTTTTATTATCAGAATTGTACTCTTCTGTTGGTTAAGACTTAATTCCATTATTCATTTTCTTATGTTCTAAAAATCATAAAATAAAAGATGTCATTCTTATGAACTTTAGTATTTTTTCACGGTCTTCTAAATAATGATAATTTGATTATTATCATTTGGCATTTAAAATTTTTAAATTACATATATGTACGAATTTTTATATTGGGTGTAAATGCAACATGTAAATATGACTCCGATCACTTTTAATAGATGGCGTAAGTAGTACAGCTTGCTTGCAAATAAATCAGGAATGATGTATTTGAAAGGTTTTACAAACAACCTTTACAGGTTAATGTGTGATTTCTGGTTAATATAAAAAAAATATACATTTTTTTTTAAATTTCAAAAAACATGTAAATTTTTTTTCCTAAAAAAACAACAAAAGAAAAAAAACAGCATTTGGGGACAATTATGTTGCCTTGTTTCATTGCAAAGAAAACAACAGCAGAAATACATCGATTACATTTGAATATTTATGTTAAATATGCCCATCTAAAGAATGGTCCCGATGCATTAAAAACGATGATTTCAATACACATGATAAAGAGCAAAGTATATAACAAGATCGTTGTAATTCGGATCAATCGTCAGCGGTGAACGATATTATAAACAGTTGATCAATTTGAACGAAATACTGAAGCAGAAATGTACAGAATATGGTGAAACACATATCTAAATTGTTTTCCAACACGACAAAGCTCGTACACATATCGCCAAACCAGTGAAAGAAACTTTAGAATTATTTCGCTGAGATGTGTTTTCTCACCTGTCGTATTCACCAGGTGTTGATCCTTCAGATTACTATTTGTTTCGTTCATGCTCAATGCCCTTATTGGAGAAAATTTCAATTCCCACGCATATATCAAAAATTGCTTGATAATTAGATTGCATCTAAACAGTCAGACTTTTTTCATCCCAGAACTCTCTTATTACATGAAAAATGAGCAAATAATGCAGTTTCTGTGGATAAATATTTTGTATAAATCGATTTTTGAATAAATCTTCAGTCATATTTATACACCATATTTTGAATAAAAGTCTTATACGCCCAATATATTGAAATATTTCTTTAATGAAGTTTGTGTGATATATTTCAAATAGCATATAATCTACAACTACATACAAAAATATAAAAGAGCCGTCTGGGAAAGAATATGCATATTTTTTTATTAGTACATCGGAAATAGGTTGTAGAAAAATGATTAAAATCTAAAAATAAAGGTTTCTAGTTAACATTACAAAGTCACTTAAACTAAGAACTGAAAAAAAATGATTTGAAATAATCTCATACTACAAATAATTTATTCACAGAAATGTCTCATGTCAAACGATTTTAAAGAAGTTCCCTTTATTTTAATGACTAAATATTAATTCTTTTTAAACTTAAATATCGTCTGATTTCAACATATTCTTGCGAAACAAAATCGTATAAAAGACAAACATTGCATTTCAAGCAGTCTTAAGTAAACACTGCATTTGTTTCAAGCATAAAAGTTGAACAGAAACCATATGGATGTTACATATGAATTATTTGAAAAGATATCTTTTTGATTTTCGTAATAAAACAAGCTAAAATTTGAAATAGGAGCCTTAAACTGGATGTCTGATGTAAAAGCTTTCAAAAAGGATTTACAAATAATGACTGAAGATCTAAACTTTAACAATCGAAGTAAAAAAAAAAAAAGCAAAATACATCAATTCTGATAATTGGTATCAAAATACTCTTCTGTAAACATGACGAAATCGAATCCCACAATCAATTTCTGTTCTTTAATTTGAGTACGTAAAGAGCAGTTCTTGGAAATTTGCTTTTGCCATAGAAGTATCTCAGCTCTACGGCTTTTGCAATCTATTGATTTTTATTAATGGTCTGAAATCTAGAAGATTTTGGCGTTATAAAAGTTCATGTTTAGAATCAACATTGATGTTGAAAGGTAAAGAAGCGTATGAATTAATTAGATAAATTGCAATTTATTTAATTACTCATACAATACAACTTTTTGAAGTATCATTAAAATAGGAAGTAAACAGAATACTATCAGAACAAATAAAATAGAATAAATAAAATGAAAATTTTATTAACTTGAATTTAGTTTAACAAAGATAGAATTATTTTATCTTTGAAAAAATTATCGTCTGCGAGTTAAAATGGAAAAAGAACACTATCAGAATAAATAAATGAAATTTTTATTAATTTGAGTTCAGTTTAACAAAGACAGAAAGATAAAATTATTTTATCTTTGAAAAATTATCGTCTGCGAGTTAAAATTTCGCGAGAAATAAATACTTTAATATTCATAGTTACGTAAAAGTATCCTTTTTTAAACAAAGATGTGCTTTTTGCTTACAATTCTTTTAGATATTTTTTTAAGTAAAAGATAAACAGTTTGTTTATTAATCACTCAGAGTTTCCTTTATCAATACGGGTGTCATAACAAGAGCTATTTCTGTTACAAAAACGAACATGAGAAGGTGATAGATAGTGGGCGGAAGAAATTAATGATTGTATGACCCTTAAGTCAGTGAACTTATCCGTGTTGGAGTAGTATTAAAACAGGTATAGCCAGTTGGAAGTCTTCGTTGTTCCCCATAACTTCATGAATGGAGGTACAGGTTAAGTTCATCTATGTAGAGGAGAATGTGTTATCGCAGAGAACAGCAATAACTTTCAAAAAGAATTTATTTAAAAACATTTACATGTCGAATAGCGTCCTAAATGAAAACTTTATTTCTGAGAAAATATTTATTTGTTGGTTGATTATGAAATTGAAATATTTTATTAATTATGTAACCAAACGATTATAAATAGTGTATACTTTATTAAATTTAAATTCGCATTAACACATTTCAAGTCAGCCGATTTTTTGAAAAATATTAATTGCTTCAAATCATAATTGTTTACATTTTTTAAAATTAAGTTGAAATAATAATTATATATATTTTAGGTACAAGGCTTAAAAAATATCCTTCGTTTAAATGTTCATTCGCCTGACAATAAGCACATCGTAAATTTCATAATATGTGATATTAATTGCACAATAATAAGCGAAGTTAATTTTGATGAAGAACGAGTCAGGTTTGATGGTATACTGATATTCCAGATAATGAAAATTATTCGCCATTTTTTCATTAAATTACTTCAAATGAATTTGAACTTAAGAAATATAAATAGGCAGTGTTTGTTTATATATCCATAACCCTTAATATTCTTATATAAATAAGAGATATAAAAAATACAATTAGTTATTATTTTGAAGAATGTAAAAAAATTTGCAGCCTTTAAGAAATAACGCTCTTTTGATATTTACTAAAAACATAAAAATATGTGGAATTGTTTTCATCATTTTAGACATTTGTAAAAACTTAGATTAATATATCATATTATATGCACATATATCACTGTTATATCAAAACTTTATATATCAATTTATCAATTTTTTTCCAAAGAAGCTATTGGTTAAGAGCATTTGTCACGGTTAAGTACATCAATTTGATTTGTGTGATATGTTATGACTGTTTTTTCTTGTCACAAAATACACATATACACAAAACACACATATGTCATCAAATGCCAAATTTTGTACGTTTGGTAGATTATGGCGTTTTTGACATATGACATTTTAATGTAGAAAATTGATATTTCTCTAAAAATATAATCAATTTTATACTCATTTCTCATATTAATTTAATTGTCAAAGAGTTTAATAAGATCTCTATAAGAATGATGTAAATTAAAAATTTATTTTATTTAGTCTAATGCCCTTTTCAACTCCCCACAAGCACTATTTCAGAGCAATACTCTTAATTTTGCACGGCAGTCAGAGACATGAATGAAACCAGAGCCAAAATTCTTTTTTGCAAATTTCCACACTTCTCCAGCGGAGAATATTTGATCTAGACAGAATCAGCGAACACATCTTTGATGACATTGGGACTCGATACTTTAAAACACTGTTTACGTGAACTTTCAGAATATAATAATATATTCTTTATAATTCAGTTCTTTAAATTAATAAAAATAAAACCAATGTTCCAGTATTTTTCCTAGACAAATTATTTAATGATTTAATCACAGGTTTTTGAAGTGAAGTCAACTTAAACGTCGTCACAGAATCATAACAGAAATAACCATGCATCCCATTAATACCTTTTATTCTTTGCCTCCAATAGGACGCATGAATGATTCCAAAATTAAATTAACACGCATATATCACATGAAAATAAATCGACTCTATGCAAAAATCCGCAATAATGATGCAATGCGTTCAATAATTAAATAATCCTTGAAGCCAAAACTATTTTTAAATGTTAAATGCTTTGATATTTTTAGCACCAAAACTCGAATTTATATTTTTTTTTGACCACATGTGCACTAGTTTGCCATTTTAGCGAAACAAACACATGGGTACCTTATTTAACTGTACTACTTATATTGATCGAAGATCTTATTGATCAACAATTTAAATTAAAGTAAACCAAA
Organism: Argiope aurantia; assembly: GCA_026543865.1. Classification (NCBI taxonomy): domain Eukaryota; kingdom Metazoa; phylum Arthropoda; class Arachnida; order Araneae; family Araneidae; genus Argiope; species Argiope aurantia. Next base: position 78,628 of record JAPMOR010020579.1, read on the forward strand.
AAACATCAAGAAAAAAAAACCACAGCTGATTTTCTTCGCAAGAAACCCACTCAATCTAATACACTTACTTACAAATTAATTGAAAGTTTTAATCAGGCAAGTTCAGATTTTATCTAAATATTGTAACAAGAACATGAGTTGATTCGTATTCGCTCTGATTGCCATTCAAGCGGGTCAATTAACTTTTTAGAAAAGAAAAAATTATCCGATCCTCAGATTACACACAGCATTGTTTTCTTAATCACTTATTACCACATTGTTCTTCACGCACCCAGACCTTTTGTTGCGCTGTTCTAGATTTTTTCTGCCCTTTACTCATTTATTTAAAAGTAATAATAGTTTCTTTACGTGTAAGGCTCTCTCATTTATTTTTAATCACGTTTATTGTTTGGAGCCAAAGGCAACCAAAATAAGTCCTTTCTTATAGTTAAACTTGCCGCTGAAATTGATTGAATTCAAATGAACTCACCCAAGGGTTGGAAATTTTTTTTCAGTCAGTTGGCAACAGTAATTGATGTCCAAACACGTGACTTCATTAACTGGATTTTTGAACGGAACGAATGATTAATTCATCAGTAGATTGTTTAATTCATAGGATTCTTACTTATATCATCATCATTATTATTATATGATATTGAACTATGGATATGAATTTCTATTAATAATAAATGAGTATGTATGTATGTGTTAGTGTCGCATAGAGAGAGTCGATGGACTTAGAACTACCATATTTAATACTATGTAATTTGGAAAGTAGAAAAGTGCACCTCAGAGTGATTTTCTAAAATTTTAATTAACAAAAATTAGATGATATTCTGAATTAATGATATTTTCGACATTACTCCCGAAATTAGAATTGAACAAAACTAATTTTTAAGTCTTCTTCATATTTAAAAAAGTTATTTTTATAATAATATCAATTAATAAGGATATATAATGATATTAATTATAGAATGATATCAATTAATTTACTCTAGAATTTTTTCTTAAGTTAGACAATTTTTAAAAGATATTTTTTTTGCACAATTTTAAGATTAGCTTTCATTGTTGCAATAAGATTTAAGGGGTTAAAAAGGAATTAAATATTTCAAGTGTGTTCCCGGTAAATGAACTGATAACCAAAGGTTAATAAAAAGTATGAAAGAAGGTTCCTATTTATTTAATTATTTTCTATATAATTTTTATGACTAAGACATGACCTTTCTGATGCTTTAACCCAGATTTTCTTGTAAACCGTAAAGAGAGAAATAGGCCAGTTAATATAATCTATTCAAAGAAAGTGTTTGTACCAAATTTTATCCGTCTTGTTAAAAATGCTTAAAAATTATTTTTATCACAGTCAGACTGACAGATAGAAAGAAAAAATGTATCCCTTTTATCATGAGCAGACACACTTCCACCAAATATTTTTTTTAAAAATGCAATTTTGGTAGAAAAGGATGTAATAAATTTCCTGTCTTTAATTGTTGCATTGTTATGTTATTTTGGTCACAGATAGATAGATATAACTCCAAAAATATATTTTTTGAATGTTTGAAACAGATTTTTGTTTTATTCAAAGAGGTCTAAATGTAAAGATTCATCAAAATCTCGGATTCAAACTTCTTGACAATTACTGTATTTAGTATATTTCGCATACGAAAAAAAAAAAGAAAAAAAAAAGAGGAAAGCTTTGTAAAATATTTAAATAATAATAATTTTTTTTTTACGATCAGTTATATTTTTTGAAATGAGTTACAAATCCTTTCAAGTAAGAATATAATACGTAGATAATTATTGTAATGAATAATTATATGTAAATTGAATATAAAGAATTTTAAACAAATTAAATATATGACAAAATTAAAAAAAACACGTTGAAATAAAGTATAGATTTAAGCATAAGATGAAATAAGAATAAATACATGATAAAAACAAAAGGATTTCTTTCACTCTTCAAAAATAATTCATTGTTTTGTATTATTTGTAACAAACGAGTACAAAATATATAGTGGCGTATATGATATTTTATTTAATCGCACTCAATGTTTTAAAATATTTTAGATCCTATCTTGACTTTTTTTTCTCTTTTTAATGAGATTAAATCAATATATTGAAACGTCATCTAACCAATTATATTTATTACGGTTAAGCAAAAATTATTATATAATTAAGCTAAGCTAAACAAGAACATTTTTTCGCTTATAATATAAGCGGTATATAATGTATAACACAAATGACTCAGTAAAATTTGCTTTATCTGTAAAAGTATATTAAAAGAGTCTGATTTTAGGATAAGGTTATAAAAAGATCATTTTTATGACTTGGCGTCTTTTAATTAATAGTTGCTACTTATCTCCACATCTAGCTCAAATTAGATGAAATCTAGGAGACCAATTAATTATTAGTATTGCAGCTATATAGAAGCCTTTGTACGTATTCTTAAATGCACATAAAAACTCTTAATTAATTTCCATATCACGTTCTCAGGCAATAAAGGAAATACTATGCGATTTTAAAGATATTTGTAATTTTTCACAACAGATAAATTATAACAATGGATGCAAGAGAAATGAATATGCATTAACTCGATGAACAAAAGGTCCAAACACACAAGCGTTTTCGAAAGCAATATTAATTATTTATTATATACTCGAATAGAAAAGACCTTAAAATCATTCGAATAGAACTTTATTTCATTACCAACAACGAAATAAAATTCTATTACTAGCAGTTCACGACATGGCAAACAATGCTGCACTGCTTCTTTCAGAATGGTTATCACTAAGAATTGCCGCGGGAATAATAATAAAAAAAACGTCACACACAACAACCCGCCCAGTCTTTGTACACTTTCAATCCCATGAATCAAGGGTTGACCTTTTCTTTAGAAAGGGTACATAATATGGCCTGAAACAATGAAGGAAATGATTCTTTGTTTTTAATCTTAACTTCTTGGGAACGGAAGGCAAAGTTCTACAACAATCCTTAATTTATTTTCATTAAACTAAATAGGCAAGTACACTCTAGAGGTAAAAAAGCCTAAAGCTTTGCATACTAATTACAGTTTAATTCAGCAATAAATAGTTTAAGGCGCTTGAGGATAAGTTTGGTTTAGTTAATTTTAAACCGAAATTAGCATAAAGGAAAGAGAAAGTTTGGTAGTAATAAAATGTTTAAGGCTTCAGGCGAATAGGGTTAACCTAAAATTCTGTCCAAAATGGCACGTATTAATAAATGATTACTTTTGTAGCGAAGGAAAAGATAATGAACAAATAGATTGAAAGTAATTTGATAAGTATTCCATAGATGCGATGTTTCTTATTTATTTTTATTCAGGGAGCTTTTGATATATTAGAATTGACATGATAATTTAAGAGTAAGTTTTCCAAAATGGCTACTGTAGATATTTATTAACTGATGCTGTTTTACTCGTCAATCACAATTATGTTTGACGTCATCAAACTCAATCCCAAACGATTTTTATATCTGGATGATAATTTATTCACACAAATCTCGATAGAAAAAAATGCCAAACGATTCTCGGAATAACAAATTATACGATATGCTAATGTCTGAAAATAACTGATTTTAAATATTAATCTTGAAAATTTTGTTCTGAGTTTAAAAAAATTGTCTCATTTTTATGTAAATCTGTTTAAATAAAAATTCGATGGTGGTTTTTAAAATATTATCGTTCTCCACAAAAACAAAATAATGTCAAGAATTTTAAAATTTTTTAGTTCATGATATTAGATTTTAGAATCGAAAATTGTCCATTCATATAAGAAATAATTATAGTAATAGTAAATGAAATTTTAAAAAATGTGAAGTATTTAATATAAACAATAATAACAGGAAAAAGGGAAAAAATAAACATTTTAAAGTAAGTAAAATAAATAATAACAATAGAAAATAAATAAAAAAAATTTAAAAAGTGAATTTTAGACTGGATTTTAAAATTGAGATCAAGGATTAATAGCATAATTATACTATATATTAATAGCCTTATTAATACAGCTTTTATAATTTTTAGATTCAAATCATAAATGTGATAAAACAAATTAATAATACTTATTAATTCTGCAAAAACAGATACTATTAAGCCTTTATTATTAACTTTAATTACCTTTCTAATTCAATTAGTTAACTTTACCTTTATAAATTAAATATTTTATATTTAAAAAATAAAGTTATTTATCTTTATATGATAGCTAAATTAATAATATGAAATAGTTAACCTGCAATTTTGACATTGCTCGGCCTAAAAGGGTTAGGATTGTAGATTTGATTAAAAACACTGATATATTTGAAATTAGAAGATGACCAAAACACGTAGAAACAAAGAAACAAAAATGTAAAAATAATTGAAAAATATATATAATGGAACGTTCTTGTAAAAAGGGTGGTAAAAATAGGCAATATAAATTTATATACTGAAATATAATAATCAGAAATCATATTCTTTATTAAAAACCAAAACTCTTTTTTTATGGGAAAAAACAATCATGAAGACTTTATCTGTATTATTCTATTTCTCTATTATTCTGGCAACATAATGAGAAATAAATATTTCTGATGCCATCAAGCATGAAAAAAGCTAGCGCAGAGTAAACTGAATAATCCTTATCAAACAATCACCATTTTCAACAAACAAGACAGCGGAAAAGAATGGAACAGATTCACGTCTTTTCTCTCCCACCCAAAACTCAAGAGCCTATCACCGGTGTTAAACCAATTTACTCCGAAATATGGTAAAAGACTAAGCACCGTTTCGCTGAAAGCCCTAACAGATGAACCACATTTCCTTGCATTCAGCTTCCTATGCATTTCCAAAAGAGAAGCCAATAAATTTTACTACTCAAGAACAACTTCGAGAGGCTTAAAGGCTCAGGAGAGAGCACGCACAAAGAGGACGCATATATTATCGCCCGTAATTCACTTTCTTGAGTTTACATACACACACTAAAACCCTTTTTCTGGGAGCTTCCAAGTTTGATTTTCTTTGCTGGTTTTTTAGGTCAAAGATTCTCGCCGATTTCAACAGCGTCTCGCATGTTTGAGATACAGTTTCCTGTGCATAAAGAAGATTTCTATTCTTTCCAGTATATTATTTATGGTAAATTGATGACTTTGTGCCGATAGAATTGAAACAGAATTTGTGCTAGGTTTTATATTCTTTCATTGCTATTTGATCCTATGATTTATTTGTTCGTCTTTTTACTCTTTCATCACGTGATAAAGAGTAAATAAAAACTATAGGAATGAAAATATATTAAGGTTGGTTTATACTCGGCCACTTACAAAACAGCCGGTAGGCAGCGCATGCATAGAAAGGCTGTGAAATGCTGTTCGGTCCATAGAAAGTATTTGTCCTGGCGGGACAGCAACGTGCCGCTGTATTGAATTTTTTTTCTCACTGCGCCTGCTTTTGTAGAATATAGCGGGTTATTTTTTTGGCGTGAAAAATTAATCACTTATCATAGATTAATTCCGACATTTTTGGCTCTTTATTATTTCTAATGCGAGGTTGTGTGTGTGTTATTTTATTTGCCATTTTTTTCTATAGTTTTCCAAATTTAGGTATGTTGATCTTTTTTTTTTGTATTTTATCATGTTTCTTTGTTTAAATATACATCATTTTAATATGATACGCAGTGAAAAAGAAAAATTCAGGGACGCCAAAACGGCAATTGGTAGCCAAGTATGGAATGCCAAAATTAATGAAATTGTGGAAAACATAATTCAGTCCCTTTCTGCGCATGCGTTACTTACTGGCCGTCTTATAAGTGGTTGAGTGCAAACTCACCTTTAGTGACAATACACTGTTTGTATAGCCATATAATGCTTAAAGAAAAAGATGATAATAACACATAGCAAATCAAATCAGTTTGCCATTATGTCACAATATATTGTTAGAAATATGTTTAACCCATTAGAAATCAAAAGTTGTATATTTATTGAGATATTTGATGTGACTAGCGGATTTTTCCAATAGTGGCTCCCTATGAGATTGGATCAGGCTATTAAAACCGTAGGTGGGGAAAGAAGGGAAATGGAGATTGCGCGCGCATGTGGTGTTTGTTGTTTGAAAATCAAAACATATGGTTGGTAGAAACAGACGCGAATTTGATAACGTTTTTTTTTTTTTTTTTTTTTTTTTTTTTTTTTTTTT
>JAPMOR010020583.1:0-15884 GCA_026543865.1 Argiope aurantia
TATATATATATATATATATATATATATATATATATATAATCATATTAGTTTCCACTGTAAAATGTAAAAATCATATTCTAATTGTTTTAAACTCATTTGTTCCTGATATAATTTGCAATTGATTACATTTTCAAGGATATATTTTTTCCCCTGGTTAACTTGTTGTGTTCGTGCGTCAACAAAAATAAAATGCAGACAAACTTACTATAAAATTAAATCGTATTACATTATAGATAATATTATCAAATTTACATCAACTTATTTTCATTCAAAATTCTAGTATCGTTTTTAAGCAACAACATAACAGTTCCAAAAAAATATCACTGTTGCCAATCTGAATTTCACAACTATTGACAAAATAAAATTTATAATTATTTAAATAATCGTTTGCTACTTTTAAATAAAATATTTACTATTTATGTCGCAACATATACTCCCCTACCAGTAACGAAAGTTACGTCAGAAAGTAGGAAGTAAATATTTTAGTAGTAGTATAAAGAAGGAAATATGTCAAACTTTAAACTTTGAATCTCAATGGCGTCTTAATGATTCTACCAGTTCGAGATTGTCTTAAGGCTGGTTTAAGATCAGGTTGAGACACAGTTTCCTTGGTTTGAATCTTAGTTGGTTGTGGCGCAGGCGTAATCTTCACACAAGTTGGAGTTGTAAGCTGCTCTTCAGGATTTTCTTGTGGTAGTAGATACACTGGCTTTAATCTGTCTATAGTTACATTCACTTCTTTATTCTTTATCCTCAGAGTAAAATATTTTGGTGTACGGCTGATAACAAAATATGGACCTTCATAAGGGGGTTCCAGTGGCTTTCGTACTCTATCAATGCGAAGGAAAACGTGAGAAGTAGATTCTAAATTTTTGTGCACAAATATTTTTGGATGACTTTTTCGTTGAGTTTCTTTTGGTCTCATAAATTCCATAACATTTTGTAAATCATTTATAAATGTTCCTGGTGACATATGCGGTATATTTGCATCAAAGAATTCTCCAGGAAGTTTGATATTCTCTCCATACACCATTTCTGCTATTGTATAATTAGTATCGTCGTGGATCGCCGTTCGTAAACCCAAAAGTACTGTTGGTAACGTTTCACTCCAAGATACATTATTGTGGGCTTTTAAAGCAGCCTTTATCGATCTATGTAGTCTTTCTACCTTTCCGTTACACTGCGGGTGATAGGCTGTAGTATGTGAAAGCTTAATGCCGCAGAATCTTGACAGATTTTGAAATATCTCGGATGAAAATTGGGTTCCACGATCAGTAATAAGCTTCCAAGGTACTCCAAATCTTGCTATCCAGTTGTTATAAAAAGCTTTTGATATTGTTTCTGCAGAGATGTTTTCCAGTGGAATAGCTTCCATCCAATTCGTGTATTTATCTATACATGTTAGACAGTAGGTGTTGCCATTTGAAGGTGGTAGAGGACCTACAATATCGATATGTATTTCTCGAAATCTTCCTGATGGTTTTTGAAATTCACTCAATTCTGATTTTGTATGGCGGGTTATTTTAGACTTTTGGCATGGAATGCACGACTTCGCCCACTGCTGAACATCGTTCTTAATATTTGGCCATATAAATTTTGAAGAAATTAATTTTACTGTTGATTTAATTCCCGGATGGGACAATCCGTGAAATTGATGAAATATTTTCATGCGAAAATGTTTAGGTATATAAGGTCTAATATGCTGTGTTGAAGTATCGCACCATAAATATTTTCCAGATGGAAGCAGATATTTTTTAAATGACAAACTTGTAGATTTTTGACAGGTTCGAAATTCATCATCTTGTTCTTTGGCAATTAGTTCATAATCTATTAAGGCAATTTCCTCAATTCTTGATAACGTATCCGCCACCACGTTGCTTTCTCCTGTAATGTATTTAATTTCTGTTGTGAATTCTGAAGTATATTGAAGTTGTCTAATTTGGCGTGGAGATGCTTTATCGGAATTTTGCAAAAATGCGTAAATTAATGGCTTGTGGTCAGTATACACTGTGAATTTTCTTCCTTCTAGCATATGTTTGAAATATTTAATGGATAAATAAATTCCGAGAAGTTCCCGATCGTATGCACTGTAATTTTGCTGTGCGTGGTTAAGCTTCTTGGAAAAAAATCCAATTGGTTTCCATCTACCATTTTCAAGTTGTTGTAGGACTGCACCCACTGCTGTATTTGAAGCATCTGTGCACAATGAAAGAGGTAATTCTAGATTTGGGTGAAATAGCACAGCAACATTTGCCAAATTTTTTTTACATTTTTCAAACTGCTCCATGGCTTCCTTGTTCCAAGTTATTTTCCGCTTATCTTTTTTCTTTGCTCCTTTTAAGTATTCGTGTAAAATGGCTTGAGTACTAGCGGCGTTCTTCAAAAAACGACGGTAGAAATTAACCATTCCAAGGAAAGTTCGTAGTTGATGAACAGTTTCAGGTAGTTTAATATTGAGAATTGCTTTAACTTTTTCAGGAAGAGGTTTTGATCCTTCACTTGTAATTATAAAACCTAAAAATTCCAGTTCCTTAACTCCAAAAATAGATTTAGAAATATTAAGTCTCAATCCATATTTTTGCAATCTGTCAAAAACTAATTTTAAGTGTTTTACGTGTTCTTCTTCTGTAGTTGACGCAATTAAAACATCATCCAAATATGGGAACACAAAATTTGGTCCTCTAAATACCTCATTGATAAATCTTTGAAAGGTGGAAGGAGCGTTACGCAAGCCAAAACTCATTACATTAAATTCATACAAGCCGAAGGGTGTTATTATAGCAGTTTTTTTCTTATCAGCTTCATTAATAGGAATTTGGAAATATGCTTTATGCAAATCAATTTTAGAAAATATTCGAGTATTCTTTAAAATATGGTTGAAATCTTCTAATCGTGGTATAGGATAACGATCTGGTATGGTTTGAGCGTTCAAACGTCGGTAATCTCCACATGGTCGGAAGGAACCATCTTTCTTAGGCACCATGTGAAGAGGGCTGGACCATTGCGATTTAGATGGTCGAATAATATCATTTTCTAACATGTATTGAAATTACTGTTTTGCTATATGCAATAGCTTGGAATCCAGTTGTCTAGCTTTGGAATAAGTAGGCTGTCCTTTTGTTGTGATAAAATGCTCAACATCATGTTCAAATTTAAATACTGTTAAATTAGGTTTAGTTAAATTTGGGTATTGTTGTAACAAATTAGCATATTTAGAAGTTTTATCCATAGTACTAATAACATCATCAACAGATACTATTGTTACGTGGTGTCGAACGGACAGATTAGTTATTCCATCAATAAGTTGTTTGTTATGAATATCTATTAAGAGCTTAAATTTATTCAAAAAGTCAGCTCCTATTATTGCTTTATCAACTTTAGCTAATATAAAAGGAAATTTAAATTCTCTTCTAAGTCCTAAATTTAAGTTCAAAATTTTAATTCCATAAGTAGGAATTTCTGTTCCATTCGCTGCATATAATTTAAAATCGTCTATTGTTTTATTTCGTTGAGTTGCAGGAATAAGACTTACATCAGCTCCTGAATCCACTAAGAACCGCAGTCCTGTGTTTTTTGTCCTTTACAAATAAACGAAACTTGCGGCTTTCATTAATATCAGCAACAGCGGTAGCCGCTAATCCTGTTGCATCCTGGAGTTTCCCGCCTTTTCGCTCCAAGCACATGGCGAGTAACATTTATCAGGTCGGCAACGATCACCAAATTTAAAATGATAAAAACAATATTTACCTTTCTGGTTAAATCGCTTAGTTGAACGACTGCGACTTCGAGATATATTCCGGTGATGATTTATAAATTTGGATCTAGAACGGTCATTTATTTGCATCGAATCATTTTTTTGTTCTAAAGCAGCTATTCTTGCAAATAAAGCATCAGTATAGTTAACATTTGGCGAAACAGCACAAACTTCCTTTTCCGATTTCATCTCATGAATTTTATCAGCCATCGTAGCCAGTTTGTCTAAACTTTCTTCACTTACAAGAAGAATATTTCGAATAAAATCAGGCATTTTATCCAGCCATAAAGATTTTAACACTTTTTCTGAAAAATCGTCCGCTCCTAAATTTTTCATCTTCTGCAAAAGCTGACTTGGCTTGTTATGGCCAAGGTCTATTCCAGTAACTATGCGTTGAATTCTCTTGTTTTCACTTTCCTTGAACATATTTAAAAGTCTTTCTTTCGCCAGGGCATATTTATTAGGCTTAGTGTCCTTAATAATATCCCATATATGCTCAACATATTTCGGTTCAAGCTGCGAAACCAAATAGTTAAATTTAGTTTCTTCAGTAGAAATTTTATTTATTTCAAACTGAGCTTCAACTTGATAAAAAAAAAATGTCTGGTTTTTCGCCCCAAAATGGTGGAATTTTTATGCTTACTTTATTCGCTTCGGCATCCATAACAGTAGTTGCTTCAATCGTAGAATGCCCGCTATCCGTTATCATCGTAAAACCAGGGTCACCAATTGTTGTGTTCGTGCGTCAACAAAAATAAAATGCAGACAAACTTACTATAAAATTAAATCGTATTACATTATAGATAATATTATCAAATTTACACCAACTTATTTTCATTCAAAATTCTAGTATCGTTTTTAAGCGACAACATAACAGTTCCAAAAAAATATCACTGTTGCCAATCTGAATTTCACAACTATTGACAAAATAAAATTTATAATTATTTAAATAATCGTTTGCTACTTTTAAATAAAATATTTACTATTTATGTCGCAACAAACTCATCAAATCCAAGATTTATTCTTCTTAATTGGTTTGTACATAATTAAAAAAATTACTCAATCTGAAACAAAAAATCAAAATTTTGGGTTTATTTTTATAATTATTTTCAAATTTCAAAACCATAAAATCAACTTTTATTGCATGACTTTTATTAGTGCTATCAAGGTAATAACTATGCTTAGTATTCGTTTAAATTCCAAAGGTTTCAAAAAGTAATCTTTTAAGTATGGTGGTACGAATTTATCATATGTTTCAGCTAGTTCATTTTAATTTTTTAATAAGTGGACTGTAATCTTATTTAAAATCAAACGACAATTCAAAAGCCAACTTTTTATTTCATCGAGGTTCACCGACCCCGCAACGACTCAGTACGAAACTGTTTTTGAAAACTGATCCCATGTCAACAGGGTTACAATAAATTTTATCGCTGAAGACAAGGCAGCGCATGGTTGTAAGATTCTTTCACAAAAAGCGCCAACGAAGCGGTAACATTCAGCCCCGCGTTGCGTGTTTATGCAACACAAGTTACAATTCAAGATTCAAAGTTACAATCAAGAATATACAACAAAAAAAATTTTTTTTTCGAGTTCAAACATGAAAATATATATAAAAAAAGACATAGAAATATAAATAAGTATGAACTATAAATATACAATTAAATATGTAAAAATAGAAAATAAACATCTGAATATGTACAGAACAATATACAGTTTTTTATGTACAAATTAGAAAATCAAGTCTGAATGGGTAGGAGGCAAATTTTAGACATTGGTCTTTTAAAATGACCATTTTTAGTTTTGACAATTACAACACGAATTTTGCCGTCCTGTCCGGGAATAACTTGGCTTATTCTTCCAAGACACCATTTAAAAGGTGGAAGGTTATCCTCCTTTAGTAAAACCATATCATTTTCCTTAATATTATTTTTTGAAAACCGCCATTTTTTTCGGTCTTGCAAATGATTTAGATAGCGTTTCCAGATTTTTTCTACTATTTTTGTCAGTCTTTGCCAACGAGTTAATTTATTGTCTAGTTCATTTGTTACTGAAGGCTCTGGGATAGAATTTATAGGCCTGCCTATTAAAAAATCGCCTGGAGTTAATGGTTCTAAATCCGAAGCATCGGAAGATAAAGGTGCAATAGGTCTTGAGTTTAGGATGCCTTCTATTTGAGTAACAACAGTCAAAAAATCCTCATAAAATAATGTTGCATCAGCAACAGTTCTTTTCAGATGATGCTTGAAGGACTTAATCACAGAGTCCACCGAAATTAGGTAGCCGAGGGGGAAGAAATTTCCAGGAGATATTTTCCATTGCCAAAAACCTGAATAAATTTTCATCAGGAAATTTAACAAGTGAAGCGAGTTTTTTCAACTCTTTGTAGGCTCCTATAAAGGTTTTACTATTATCACTAAATAAGGTTGAGCATTTCCATCGACGTGAGAAGATTCTTTTCAGGCAAGCAATAAATGCTTGCGATGTCAGGACAAAAAATATTTCAAGATGTATAGCCTTAGTAACTAAACAAACGAAAATAGCTACATACACCTTATGTAAATTACCCTTTCTTTGATTTTTGTACCTTATGAAAAATGGACCGCAAAAGTCTACACCTGTGTTAGAAAATACAGGGTTGGGATTTACTCGCTCTGGAGGTAAATTCCCCATTAATTGGTCTAAGGGAGTAGGTTTGCACCTAAAACAAGTTATACAGTTGCGCACAACCTTTCTTGCGATATTTTTGCCTCCAATGGGCCAAAATTCTTGCCGAACAAAATGTAATAATGATTGAGGTCCTGCGTGAAAGTTCTTTAAGTGATAATGCTGGAAAATTAGAGTGGTAATTTTGTGCTTTTTATGCAGTATTATCTGATGTTTAAGATTATAACTAACATCTGCATGAACCAATCTACCATCTACTCTTAACAAATTGTCTGCAACTAAAAAGGCATTTAAGTGACTTATAGGACCTTTCTTCAAAGTTTCTTCGTTTTTTTAAGGCCTTTATCTCTTTATAACATTCACTTACCTGAATAATCTCGATTAATTTCCTTTTTGCTCTTTCCAATTCACTATTTGTGATTGGACCGGTAATTTTTGTTTTATTCTTAATATTGATTAAAAACCTGCAAAGAAAACTAAATACGCGAATTAATTTTACATAGTCATTACTTATAGCTAAAAAATTATCAAGAAATAAAATATTGTTTACAGAAGATAAACTAATGTTTGACTGTGATTTAAGTTCAGTCAGATATTGTTTATCTGAAATTACAGACTCATCAAGTTCAAAACGAATGTTTTTTAGAGTCCGGTAAACAGTCAGAACCACACCACCATAAGTCATTGGTTAAGAGTTCATGAGGGCTCAAACCTCTAGATATTATATCTGCAGGATTAAGTTGGGAAGAAATATGTTTCTACTGGAAGTTTTCTGTTAGAGCTTGTATCTTTGATACCCGAGTAGCAACAAAAGTTTTTAGTTTATATGGAAGTGTCTTTATCCAGGCAAGTGCAATTGTTGAATCTGTGTAACAGATTGTTTCACTGATTAACATCTGAAGAGAAGGACGAATTCTTTCTATCAACTGCGAGAGAAGGAGACACGTTGACAACTCCAAACGAGGGATCGAAATTACTTTAATGGTAGCCACTCTTGTTTACTGGCAATAAGTTTATTGACAGCTGTGCCATCTTCCATAATAGACTTCATATAAACTACCACTCCGAAAGCAGCTTCAGAGGCATCAGAATAACCTACTATAACAGTTCTTTCATAAGATTCTGTCAAGATATATCTAGGAATTTTGAGATTTTCGATGACTTTCAAAGATGTCACAAAATTCGACCATTCTGGCTGAATTGATTGAGGGAGAGTATCTTCCCAGTTCAATTGTTGGATCCATAATTTTTGCATAAAAATTTTGGCCTTTCTGATAACAGGACCAACGAGACCTAATGGATCATACAAACGAGCGATAACTGATAACACGTCTCTTTTAGTGTAGAAATGTTTGATCTTTAAGTCTACCTTAAAGAGAAAATAATCTTCTTTTGGTTGCCAATTCAGACCCAAAGCTTTTACTAAAGAATGTCGATCAACGAGAAAATATTGTTGGTTAGTTTCTTCAGAGCTATTATTTATGAGTTCAAATGAATTTGAAGTCCATTTATGAAGCTCCATGCCACAAATTTGCAGCATTTGTATCAACTGCCTTTGTAACTCCTGGGCTGTTTCCAAAGTAGCAGCACCCGAGACAAAATCGTCCATATACACATCTGTTAGTGTAACTTGCGAAGCTAATGGAAATTTTCTCGCTTCATCCAAAGCAAGTTGCTTCAAACAACGAATGGCCAAGAATGAAGCCGATTTTGTGCCATAAGTGACAGTGTTAAGACGATAAGTAGTTGGAGACTCAAGCATATTTTACTTCCATAATATTTTTAGCAGATTTCTTTGCGATTCAACAATTAATATTTGACGGTACATCTTCTTAATATCTGCCGCAAATGCGTATTTATAAGTCCTAAATCTAGTCATTAATTCAAAAATATTTTCTTTCACTGCACCGGCAAGAAGCAAATCATTTAAACTTTGTCCCGATGTACTAGGGGCACTGGCATTAAATACAACCCTTAATTTGTGGTTGAGTTTTCAGGTTTGTAAACTGCATGATGCGACAAATAATACGATCCTTCACAAAGGTCATTATTTACTTTTTCTATATGACCGAAACTTTCATATTCTGCAATAAACTCCTTATATAAATTTTTCTGAATAAGTACTATTGCAGTTGGAAGTAGAACGTTTTTATTTTTTATAAGTAAGCAGGCAGAGAAAGTATGCTGTGAAGCGGCCAAAGTCACATCTGTTGGGGATAAATCAGTTCTCGGCTCCGAAGGAATTGCTTCGGAATGAGTAACATTTTCTCCGATCGAAGGTTTGCTATGTCTGTGCAAGAGATAATTATGATTACCATTGCAGATGTTACACAAATATTTAGATTGCCGACAAAAGTCTAATTTGTGCCCTGGTTTTAAGCAGAACACATAGAGGGAGAGTTTTTTAACCATATTAAAACGTTCCACAGCATTTAAATCAAGAAAACTTTTGCATTTATAGATAGGATGATTTGCTGGTAGACGACAAACAGGACACTTTGATGAAGTGTCATTTACTTTTGTTACTAAAGTACGTGGTTTAGAACTTTAGGAAATAAATTTCGATTTTAGTGGTTGAACGATATTACTTTGCAAATTTTCTAAAATTTGACATCTTTTTTCAATGAACTTTATAAAGGTATCCCAATCAGTTAGCTCATTTGACGTCAAAGTCATTTCAAATTGTTTACGCGATTCTTTATCCAATTTCTGCATAACAATATTAATCAACATAGCTTCACTTAGTTTATCCAAATTTAAATTCAATAATTATAGAGCTCTTAAATGCTTATGTAATTGATCAACTACTGATCTCAAATCTTTAGCCCTTTCATTATGCAACTTTTTAATCGAAAATATTTCATTAATGTGAGTATTAACAATAAGTCTTTAATTATCAAATCTATCTTCCAAAGCTTTCATTAAGGAATGAAATGTATCGTCATTCGATATCATCCGAGCCGCACTTCCAACTAAGCATGATTGTAAATAATTAAGCTTTTGCGACTCTGAAAGTTGTTTGTTAGAAGAAATTAACGAATCAAATTGAGCTTTAAAAATGTTTCATTCCTCAAAATTATCCGAGAATTTTGGTAATGGGATTTCTGGCAGCTTGATATTAACATCATTAGATTTATTAATTTTTGCATTCCCATTTTCATGCAAGCAATTATTAAAAAGTTTTATCAAGCTTACCTCCAATTTTAGGAGATCCGAGTCGATATCCTCGAAACTATTTTCAATTTCCACTAAATCTTCATCTTTTTTCACAACTTTGTAGTAGTCTTGTCTTAAAAGTTGAAACTGTTGATTTAATTTACGCACTTTATCCAACTTGACTTCAATTTCTTCTATTTCAACATCCTCTAACTGCTGATCCTTTATTGACGTTAATAGTCTAGTTATTTGCGCCTTGATTCCACCACGAGTCCTATTTAACGAAGTAATGTCTTTCCCCATTATTATTTACTATTCAAATCGAAATTTAATTAAAATTCAAACTCCGCGAGCGGACCAAATTTCATGGTACGAATTTATCATATGTTTAAACTGGTTCATTTCAATTTTTTAGCAAGTGGGCTGTAATCTTATTTAAAATCAAACGACAATTCAAAAGCCAACTTTTTATTTCATCGAGGTTCACCGACCCCGCAATGACTCAGTACGAAACTGTTTTTTAAAACTGATCCCATGTCAACAGGGTTACAATAAATTTTATCGCTGAAGTCAAGTCAGCGCATGGTTGCAAGATTCTTTCACAAAAAGCGCCAACGAAGTGGTAACATATGGTTTTAAATTATACTATGCTGACTTCTAAAATGGTAGCTAAAGTGAATTATTAGCATAAATTTAATTTTTTTCGAATAGAGGACCATAAATTCGATATATAGCTATGTCAGAGATACATTATGATGAGTTAGTATGTGTCGTATGAATCTGTGATCTTCGACGAAGCGAGTAACAACTCAACTCCGTATTGAAAACAAAACAACATTGTGATCAGCATCTGAAAAGATTCTGAACTATTTACTTTCGGAAATGCAGTCATTTAATTTTAATATGTATAAAGAATAACTTGTCTTGTCGTAGAAATAAATGTTATAGTTTATTTTTTCAAGGAGAGTAGTTTTTTTCAATCGCAGTAAAAGAACCCGTGTGCCATAGGCGAGTACACGACTTGGCGTCCGCGACAGGACTGTGATTTGAAATCAATGATTCGAAAGGCAAGTGAATTATTTTGACGATAAATTGTTTGTTATTATTAGAAATTTGTCGATACTTTGAAGAATAACTGTTTCTGAAAAATTATGGAAGCTTTAAAGCTTAAACGGAAAACAGTTAGATCTGCATTTACTAGATTATTTAATCATTTAGATGAGTCAGCGAAATCGGAAGTAAACATTGAAGAAGATTTAGATTGTTTGGCAACCTTCCAGCTGCTTGGCGAGAAAAATAATGAACTTTTGCAATTAAATGAAGATATTTTGAATCTTTTGTTGATGTCTGAAGACATAAAGGAAGACGATATTGAAAAGGAATCTCGTTCAGTAGACGAGTATTCACTCAATTTTAAAAAGATGAGTTTATTAGTGAATAGAAAAACTAATCCCGCTGTTAACGCTGATACATTATCTTCAGTTGGCGGTAAAAAGCGGAAATTCAATCTGCCTCGTTTGGAACTGAAGAAATTTGGCGATGAAATTACAGATTGGCTGCCGTTTTGGTGACAATTCGAAAAAATTGATGAAGACAACGATATCGATGAAACTGACAAGTTTCAATACTTAGTCCAAGCAACTATCCCGAATTCCAGAGCGAGGGAATTAGTTGAGACTTTTCCCCCTACCTCCGGAAATTATTGCAAGGAGATTGATTGTCTGAAATCTAGATTCGGCAGAGATGATTTGTTGGTTGAATATTACGTTAGAGAATTGTTAAAATGGACACTCGCATTCAATCTTAAAGAGAAACATGTTAAATTATCAACTGTTTATGACCGTCTTGAAACCCAGCTGAGATCATTAGAAACTCTTGACGTTACTACAGCGGCCATGTTGTTTCCCCTCGTTGAATCTTGTTTAAGTGAAGAAGTTTTAAGAGCCTGGCGGGGAAATGATAGAGGATTGGATGGAAAAGATGACGCGAAAGAATCTCGATTGGAAAGTTTGATGAGATTTTTGAAGAACGAAGTTGAAAATGAGGGTAGGATAGCTCTTGCCATAGAAAGCTTCTCCCTGAAAGAAAATAACAAAAATATCAAGATTGAAAGAGACTTGCCGACAGCTGCGGGACTTTTTACAGGAAATCAAAAATCTGTTTTGAAGTGTGTATTTTGTGACAAGAACAATCATGAATCTAAAGAATGTCATTTGCTCGAAATTTGGATTTAACTGAAAAAATGAAACGTTTGAAGAAAAGAGGTTGCTTTTTCAGATGTCTAAGTAACGGTCACGTGTCAAAGCTATGCAGGATCCAAGTGAATTGTAGGAGCTGTGGTCAAAGACATCATGCTGTGATGTGCCCAGATAGAAAGATCGTTGAGTCTTCTACCTCTCAAGAAGCAACGGACGGTTGAATCAATTTTGGACAGTTCAATACATTGACCAATCCCACATGTTCTACAAATGTGTTTCTACAGACACTGGTAGTGGTTCTTCGGGGAGAAACACAGGATTTTGCTGTAAGAGCCCTCATAGACACTGGAAGTCAGAAATCTTATATTACGAAAGAAGCTGCTAAGAAAATGAAGTATCCTGCATTAAAAGAAACAACTCTTATTCATACTTTGTTTGGAGGGATGCAAAATCCCCAGAAACATTTTGGGGATTTTGAATACAAGATTTTTGTAAGTGATTTTAACAAAAATTATCATCGCACGTTTAACTCATTTGATCAAAAGAAAATCTGTGCCGAAATTTGTCAGATACCAACCGGATTCTGGTCAAAGGAACTAGAGGATAATAGAATCCATCTAACGGATCAAGAATGTTTACCATCTTGCTCTTCATCCACAATCCATTTGCTTATTGGTGCTGACATAGCAGGAAAATTGGTGACTGGAAAAATCCTCAATTTACTTGTGGATCAACTGCCATTGAGACTTTGCTTGGTTGGACACTTATGGGAAGAGCACCAAGCAGTTCAGACTCTATAAGCATGACAGTGACAAACTTACTTATAAAAGATTGTAATATAAGTGACTTGTGGAAGTTAAAAGCCATTGGAATTACTGATCCTGCTGAATCGATAAAGAAGACTGAAATGCATCAAGGTATTTTAGATTATTTTCGAAACACTCTGACGATTGATGAGGAAGTGAGGTACGAAGTCGCCTTACCTTGGGTGTTAGAATCATCCCGGCTCCCTGACAACAGACAAATGGCCGAGAAACAACTTTCTTCTGTTTATAAAAAACTTGTAGAATCTGAGCAGTTTGAAGTATATGCAGATGTCTTTAAAAAATGGATTGCTGATGGCGTCATTGAAGAAATGAAAGATAAAAAAGAGTTAAATGCATATTATCTTCCGCACAGGCCTGTATTTAAAGAGAACAGTATTACTATGATAGTGAGGCCAATTTTCGATGCATCCGCACATATAAAGAGTACACTCTCACTGAATGTCTGCTTAGAAAGCGGTCCTAATTTAATTGAACTTGTTCCTTCCCTACTGAATCGTTTCCGGAAATTTCCTATTGGAATAGCATCAGACATTGAGAAGGCATTTCTTCAGATAGGAATTAGAGAAAGGTTCAAGGATTATCTGCGATTTTTATGGAAAACAAAAGACAAGGGAATGAAAATCTATAGACATCGTAGAGTTGTGTTTGGTGTCACCTGCAGTCCATTCCTTTTAGCGGCAACTTTGGGTTACCATCTGGAAAAAACACCTGAATACTGCGGAAATTTTGAAGAATTCATTTTAAAGGGATAATTGTGTCTGCAGTTTGAAAAATATAGATGAAGCAGATAAATTTATAGTTGAATCGCAAGCGTTGATGTCTTTAGGAAAATTTAATCTACGAGGCTGGCAATCAAATGCTTCACTTGAAATTATCGATGAACCCGACAAATACCAAACTGTATCCTTATTGGGCCTAAACTGGGACCTAAAACAAAATACTCTGTCTTGCATCATAAACTGTCCAAAAGATGAAAATCTGTTTCTTACTAAAAGAGATCTGCTTTCTTTGGCTCAGAGTATATTTGACCCTTTGGGTATATCTTCTCCCGTAACCATCATTCCAAAGTTTATGCTGCAAGAATCCTGGAATCTTGGACTTAAATGGAATGATGCCCTGCCAGAAGGTCGATCCAAACGATTTTGGAACTGGCTGAAGGGTATAAAGAATCTTTCAGAGGTCAAAATACCTCGATGGATGAAACTGAGTCAGGGTGAAGAAGAAGGGAAAAAGAAGGAAATTATTTGGAAATTTATACTACCATCAGCTCCATGGTGGGGAGAATGATGGGAGCGCCTTATTGCCCTAGTAAAAGGTCTGAAGAAAGTTCTAGGCCGAGCATGCCTGAGTTACGAAGAATTGAATACGATTCTATGCGATTGCGAAGATATCGTAAATTCAAGACCCATTACCTACGTTTCTGAACACGATGATTTGGAACCTATAACACCATCTTCATTCCTCGGAGAACGTAGGAAAAATGGAATTCCAGATCTTGACCACTTGGAACTATTGAGTATTTTTGCAAGCGGCGACTGTATAGGTGTAAACTGCAAGAAGATCTCAGAAATCGATTCCGACTGGAATACTTGGGGCAGCTGAGGCAACAAACCAAGAAAATGATAAAACCCCACGATTTCAAGGTGGGAGAAGTGGTTATTGTCGAAGTAACCAGTCAAAAACGTCTGAATTGGCCTCTGGGGAAAATAACAGAAGTATTCCCTGGTAAGGACGGTTCAGTTCGCCTTGTGAAATTAAAAACGAAGAACGGCGAATTCTGAGACCCGTACAGCATCTCTACGCACTTGAGGTTCAAACGCCTTCAGTAGAAAATCTACTAGAGAAGAGAGCATCTGAAATTGAAGATAAGAAAGAAGACGCAGTACAACAGTAATATGTGGAACATCTTGCGAAGCTACCAAAAGCGGACAAAATGTTTCTACCAAATCTAAATACCATGAAAACCCGTTTCGGCCGTAAGATTCAAGCTCCCAAACGACCGGACCTGTGAACTGTTTGGACTAAAGAACATTTTGAGTTTTCTTGAAAAGAAAAACTCAAAAGGTGGGAGTGTCTCATGAATCTGCGATCTTCGATGAAGCGAATAACATCTCAACTCCGTATTGAAAACAACAACGTTGTGATCAGCAGCTGAAAAGATTCTGAGCTATTTACTTTCGGAAATGCAGTCGGGACAGTTCTAGAGACGGGTATCATTTGGCGATTTCCCGCCAAGCCCCGCGGACGCTGTAATCTTCAGAATTGTATTTCTCAATATTATTACTATTTTCAAGAGATTTTTTTCTGAAGATTACAACGTCCATGGGGCTATGGCAGGAGAAAACTTTGGCATGAATTATACAAAAAGAAGAATTAGAAATAATTAAAAATGGCGCAATTTAAACAATGTTAAATTTAAAAAAATGCACAAAAATAACAATACAAACTTTTTTAACTTACCCGATTTAACAATGTGAATTTCGTCGTTATGGCGGCTATTACTCTTTTTCGATTTCTTTGTCAGGCGGGTACATTTTTATGATAGATTCGAAAAACTGCCGAGTGATCGATTTATCCCCGGAGCGGTGACACCGCCTCCAAATGTATTCTGCTAAATAGCCGTCCATACCGTCTTTCACTTTTCTTGTTCCTTTTAAAGATCGCTTACATGCTCCCAAGTCCCCTCGATTGAATTCGTGTGGGCACCTGTATCCAGGTCCTTAAATGTGAGACTATGATTAACTGTCAGGTGCAAAAATCCCTCGGATGAAAGACAATCGTACGCCTTCCAGCAGTCAGACATTACTGTGGAACCCGAAAGAACCCATTCTTTCAGTACAGAAATCAAAGTTTCGCTTGTTCGATCCGATACCACAGCTATAAAACATTTGTTCGAATCCCTTTCGACACCTCCAAACACCCATGCACCCTCAACCTTCTTTCCCTTATTATATTTTCGTTTCCCAAATTTTGATTCATCAATCTCAACAATTTTACCCGACCCCCCAAGTGTAACACTTTCATTCACAAGCATGCACATACCTCCCTACAAAAACTCATCCAGTCTGTCGTGGTTTGCCTGGCGATATCGGCCTCTTCCATAATAAATGAATGAGTACAGCCTTTCACCCACATGGCCGTCGCCAATAAAACCTTCGACAGATCCATCCGAGAATTTTCAAACCATGAATTAGCCCGAATACTTAATTTACAATAATGCCCTTCCCTTCTACAAACCCAATTAACCCCATCCCCCCGATCTTTCCTTTCTGTTAAAACCATATC
>JAPMOR010020593.1:0-21643 GCA_026543865.1 Argiope aurantia
TTCTTTAGGAGTATTTTAAATAAATACTTATTAATACATGTGGCAATAAGTTTGTCAAACTATGTGCATTTTAATGAATCATAATTAAATACACAAATGCAATAATTATACTCATTATAAGAAATTTACTTAATTAATATTTAGAAATGGCAGCTTAAAAGAAAACTAAGGAATCTTAACAAGTAATTAAGACAGAAAAATGTATCTCTAGTTATATATAAATGAATAAGTTTCAAGAAATGCTTGCAAAATCGCAATGAAGCACTTAACTGGAAATCTTTTCTTTTGATGATGAAATATCTTTAAGAAAAGTAAATTAACAATTTAATAGCGATTAATTTTCCATGACAGGTACAATGGTCGACTTAATTAATTAAAAGATCCAATTTCGTCAGAACTCGACGGGGATAAAAGCAATTACTTTAGGTTTCATTTATCTGATATTGTGAGTTAAACTCAGCTTATTAATTTTATCTTCAATAAATTTTTAAAAACTAGCATTCGGTTAAGTTTTACGAAAAAGTAGCAAAGATATTTAAACTTAATTGGTAACCCTACTTGGAATTTTCTGATTTGAGTTCCATTAGTATGTAAGTAGATTTAGATGTAAAATGATTTAGTGTTTTAAAGCAGAAAACATAATTATATAATTTTTACTGAATTATCATTCTATTCATTAGTTTGTTGAAAGGAGTACTGAAAAATATTTCTAAATGAAGATCCATTTAAAATTTTAATCTTTTATAAAAGCAAATTTGCACGTAGAAACTTTTTTATAGAAAAAGATATATAATATATTTAAAAAATAAAACGAATTCATTTCCTATACTAATATAATGACACGAAAGGAAACAAAAGCAAACTTTGCTGACATCCAACTTTATTTAATTTATTTCTAGAAAAATCTATAAAAATATCGTTTATAGATAAACAATGTTACTAAAAATAAATGTTTACAGATTTTTAGGAAGAATATATTTTGAAATTTTAATCGAATATTTTATGTTTATATTGAATATTTGTGTTTTTACCCATTGTTTATTCTTTTAACCCAAGGCAGAACGTTAAACTTGGAATTAAATAGTCCCACTTAATTCATATTGTTGGAATTAATTGTTTAATAAAAATACATCTATGAATTTAATTAATTAATTTATATGAATTAAAAACGTAAATATTGATGATTTCAATAAATAAAATATATAATTTTTATAATATATGCAAGTTCAAATGATGCTTGAAAATTGTTATATTTCTATATTTGTAAAGAATTTTTTTTCTATTTCTCATAATAACAAATAAAATTCAAAATTAAAAATTTATTAATTACTCCCCAGGAAAAATTTCAACTTCTCCTATTTTTGTATTAAATAAAAATAAATCTAATTCAAAATTTAGCAAAAATATAATGTATCTGATGTCGAAAACAAAGCAGTACTTCTTTTATTAACAGGTAATATATATAATGATTCTTTCATATTATATCGGTTAGCATTCCTCATTACGAGTTTCAAGTATCTTTTTCTTCAAACTTTTAACTACTTCTTCTTCAAAGTTTCAAATATCATCTTTTTAATTGTCTGAATGCTTTAAGAAGGTTTGCAAGTGAAATTGGTCTCGTTCAGCCTGGATAAATTAAACCTGCTCAGTTGGCAAAGTGATTATTTTCAGAAGATGAGGGTAATATGCCTGAAAATAGATTAATCATATTCATAAGCTGGCTGAAACATGATATTATCCCCAAGATTCAGTTTGAAAGGGAGGTAATCAACATCATTATTTTGCCACCACTTTTAGCTTATAAAGCCTTAATATGCATGTATTGAGTTCGGGTCAATTAAGTCGAAAGGATGAACTGATTCATTTGCTTAATTGAATTTCTCCAAATCATAATGAGCTAAAGAAAGACTAAGTATGAATCTTAGTTCCATTAAATGGTTTATTCAACCATAGTTTTATTCCTTGAAAGATGAGTATATTCTATATAGATAAATAAATCATTTGATTTTTTTTCTCAAAAGTCTTGAATTAAAGATGTTACAGAATGATTAAATGATCATTTTATTGAATTATCGATTTTACTGGAAATTGTATTTTATCGAATAACTAATTTAAAATTTTTTTTGACTAAATAATTTTTATTTGATTTAATTTTTTGCTTAATACTATTAAAAATTATTAGATGATGATATGTTTTCAATAGCATTTTTTTCAGTTTTGATAAAACTTAATAATTTTCAATTTAAAAAGAAAGAATTCATTAAAAAAAGCTGAAATAAAAATTGACTAAAATTAATATTTACTTTCACTAGTATATAGTATTATATAATTTATCATTAAACATAATACATGAGCAATCACAAGGCGGAGTAATATTTTGTATGAATTTTTAATATTCATCATGTGATAAACTTTCCATGAAAGATATTTACCAAATAAAAGTTATTTAAAAATAAATTTTACTTGTAAATGCGTATATTTACAAATCACAAATGCATTTAAAAAAAACTTTATGATGCATGACGTATTGTAATATATGATGTAACATATAAATAAAACAAATATGGAAATTCACAACTGTTTAAAAAAAATTGTTTTGGCAAAATTGTTTAAAAATTCAAGTCTGCAAATTATAAATCTTAAAAAAATTATGAAATAATTTAGTTAAAATAAGTTTTTGGATAAAAATTAATTTTTCATAAAACTGCAGTGATATATTATAATAATTTCTTCGAAAAATAGGAAAAAAAAGAAATATATATTTAGGACTTTTTAAAATAAACTGTTTTTTTTTCCATCAAAAAAAATAATTGGTACTCATATCAGATATACTATTTAATGAGAAAAAAATTCAGGACACATATGAAAAACTGAATAATTTATATGTATTCATCAGCATCGTATCATTTTCACTCTGGGTATATTATCATTCTCAGTATATTTTATTCATGGAATTTTTTTCTTGACTTTTTCCATTCCTTCATTCATTCATAAATAAAACCTCCTCACTCATTTCTCTAGAGTTACAACTAGAATTCTGATTCTCACCAAAAAATTCTATTTCGAAAAACGATACACCATGATGGAATCACTTATGGTCCATTCTATTAAATCCCAGTTCAATATTGCGTGAACGAAGAGAAGAGTTACGAATCGAAACTAAAAGAATCCACACCACAGCACACACTGAGGTTCACTGATTCTCTCTCCACTGAAAAATGAAGTCACATTCTTTTAATTAAAAAGAACTTGTGGAGTAATGAAGACTGAAATGGAATAAATATACTCCCAGGTGAGATGCTCCAATGAGCGGCCTCTCATGTCTTTTTTCTCAGGACGCCATCTTGAAAAACAGCTGGCAAGCGCATTATGGAATCGCCCGCTCAGAAACATTAGCTGCTTATGGATTTTCTCTGAGAAAAAAAAATTACATCAAGTAAAGAGGTAAGAATCTGGGAAGAAAATAAGTGCTTTTGATCGAGAAGTCATTAACAGTTTATGCTGGAAGTATATTGTCTAAATCGCGTGGTTTAATTCTTAGGTGACCTTTTTGATTACAAAATTCAATGACACATTTTCTTTTTCGTCCTTATTATTTTTTTAATTCTAACGCTGCAGTGTATTTATTTTTAGATACTCTTTTGTTCAGGAAGCAAATATGTAACGAACTATTTACTTTTTTCGTAATTAGTTCTTTACATCGAAGAAAATAATTTATTATTAGGTGTAAAAAGTTGCTAAGTTCTTAAAAAAGTTACGGATAATGTATGACAACAAGTCAATTCAATTTTCAGTTTAAGGTAATGTTTTTTTTAGTTCTTTTATTGTATGAGATAGAAAAAAAATGGCACACTTATAGAAATAATTTCTTTATATCAACAGTGAAAAAATACATTTTATTATGAGACAGTCGATATAAATCCCGAACTAATCTAAAATCAAAAACGTGTTGACACTCTTATCTTACGTTTGAACCAAATTCACTCTATTTTCGTTCAGAGAAAATATTAAGGCTAAGATACGTTTTCTATACTTCAATAATGTAATGAAAATTAGTATACGTTTCTTTTATTGATTACAAATCTTTTTATTTATGAAGTTATTAAATTCTAGTTGTAATTCACTTGTTTGTTTACTTAACTCAAATAATCTGCTTTTGTTTAGAATGAAATTCATCCTCAAACAGAAAAATAAATGTAATGCATCGAAGATAATTAAATGTTTTAACGTAAGATAATGCCTAAAGATAGATATCAAGCGAAAATTACTTAGATGAATGTTTCGTTTCTATTCAGATGATACTGAATAGAAACGAAACTATAAAGATCGTTATATTATAAGTTATTCTTCTATTTTTAAAAAAAATCATTCCTCAATCTTTTGAACCAAAATATCAAACTGAGTTCCAAGATGCATTCAAAATTACCTCAACCATCATTTCGAAGATTTTTTTTCAATCATCCTTTTAAATGTGAGGTTTCTTTGAAAATTAACAATACTACATTTCCTAGTAAACTTTCATTATTATTGCACTTTCTGAAGTATTCATAATATTTGAAAATGAATTTGCTTCATAATTTAGTCATAAATTAACAAACCTAATCAGCAAACGCATATTAAAATTCACTTTGGAATTAAATTAACTCGTTATTGTTTGTCAGCATTAATTTGAAAATTAACTTAATCAGCAGCAGTTAGTAGTAACCAAATAACCAGCAGTCAAAATAAGTTAGGATTTAAGTCAATCAGAAAATACACAACAAGAAAAAAAAACATAAGAACAAAAACGGCCGTAAAGAAAATGGCATTTATTACAAACCAAGGTGTAATTTCTT
Source organism: Argiope aurantia (assembly GCA_026543865.1). NCBI lineage: Eukaryota > Metazoa > Arthropoda > Arachnida > Araneae > Araneidae > Argiope > Argiope aurantia. The sequence continues at coordinate 4,836 of JAPMOR010020593.1, forward strand.
ATAACTGTTTACAAAATTTCCCAAAAATGCGCACTAAATTATGTTTGTAAGGAAAAGTGTTAATTAATCCATACAAAAGGCTTCAAGACATGTTCCCACTCTCTCTTTCTCTATAGATATATAACGACACGCATGCTATAATTCAACTCTGAAGGTAAATTAAAAAGAGAAGCGCGAACTTTTTATTGATCATAAAAAGAACGTGATTAATGCTAACGGAAACCGCATGCCTTGCTAAAACCTCGACTTTTAATTTAATCTTCTTTACACCTCAGACAAGCTCCATGCCAAACTGGATACCGTAAAAAACATTAATGTGTGCAATCTCGGTTAAGAACTTTATCAAGAAACTGAGAATTAATCACCGGACAGCTGAAGTAACATCGAAAAGAAGAATGAAGCTTCCAAAAAAAGAAAAAAACCTTAGACCTCAGAAGTGCAAAAAGATGATCAAAAAGCTGATCAGGCTGTATTCAGATCAAAGTTAATTGCAAAGAAAAGAATTTTCCTATTAAATTAATGAGATCAGTAATTGCAGTTGCCTTCGCTGGTTCAAAATATGAGATCCGTTAGAGAAGAGAGATCGCGATTTTTTCTCGTTAAACTTGATTCTTTCGAGGAAAGGTGATATAAGTTTGATGCAGAAAAATTTATAATGTTTATTTTTCATTAACATAAAGAACAATGCTAAGAAACTATGAAATAAAAAAATTATAATATTTTCAAAATACGTTTTACGCAGTGATTTCGGATTTTAAGGACATATTAGTATTGTCAAAATTTATAAATCTATTGTTTAAATTTTCACCATAAAATAAATGTTTGCCATCCTTTTACAAAACAACATTTTCAATTTTTATTTATCCTCTTCTTTTTGTATTGGTTATTACGAAATTATGGACTAGGGACCATATTCCATTCAATACTACTCGAATATCTGTTCATGGATGAATAAATTTTAGAAGTTGAATATTTTAAGTTGTGTATGCCTATACGTTGAAGAACTGAAAATTGTCAGAGTTTGGTGGCAATGAAGCTACGAAAATTCTAACCAATAATGATCTAAATTTGCGAGATTTTACTTTAAACTGTGCTCGAAGAAATAAATTTTTATTTGTTGTATCTGTCGCTATTTTTTTTTCTCATTTTATTATCAACTAAACAATGCTTTATGTTAGGAATACACATAAATATAACCATGAAGAGATGTGGATAGACTCGAAAGTATTTTTGCATTGATCAGTCATAACAAAAATGATTAAGGTGATAATATTTTTTGGCAGAAATATTGTTTGCAAATTGTAATTTTAAATTGTCGATGAAATGAGAATTTCATGGCAATAAGCTGGACGAATTTTTACATCTTGAATCATATAAATTTGTTAGATTTGTCCTTAAACTGTTCTCGAATTAAAAAAAAATGAATTGTTTTGTTATCGTCCGAATGTTTTCCCATTATATACTAAATGAGCAATGTTTTATGTTAAGAAAACAAATATTTGTTAACAAAAAGATGGGTAGAGGGACTCGAAAGTTTTTTGCGTTGATCAAGCATAGCGGATATGATTAAGGTGATAATAATAATAATGATAAGGTGATTTCTTGTAAGGCATATTATTTGTAAAATGTCCGGTACATAAAATGTAGTTGTAAATTATTGAAGAAATGAGAGATTGATGCAAATGAAGAAGCGGAAATTCTAACCGATCATGATCTAAATTTGCTAGATTTGTCCTTCAATTGCTCTTGTATAAAAGAACTTTGATTTATTTTATTATTTCTCGATTTTTCTTCTCTTTATGTTATCATTTGAAGAAAATATATTATCTGAATGATACAATGTTTTATGTCCGTAAGGTAAAATCTAAGTTTTCTAGACAAAAAATTTTGCACAAAAACCAAGAAAAGCATAAGTACTCTAAAAAGATATATTACACAGAAACAGAAGAAAAGGCGGACAAACAGATGTTGTTTCTATGATCTAAAAACATTCTGCACAGATTACAACGGCGGATGTAATCAATTCATAGATGAAAAAAGCCTAAAACTTCACAATGCTATAATGCTTTAGATTAATGTTTTATTATTCTTAAAGAATCTAAAAAGAATAGTAAATCCAAAGTTAAATTATCAAGAATTTACTTGAAAATTTCCTCTTAAATGATAGAAATCATCCAACTCCATACTTATTTGTCGTTACTTGAATTAAAAAAACACTTATGTCAATTTTTCCAATCTTTAGAAAAAAAGTTATTCATGGAAAAAAATAAACCTATAAATATTAAATTGATAAAACATCTTTCTTTTCGAATTTCGATAGCAATGTTTTGAACCAAGAGAAGAGAAAATATAAGTGAATCACAGTTTTGTTTAATTATTTTCATCATATAATTTGTAATTGTAATTCAATCAGCTTTTACATAATAAAAAAATGATTCTTGGACAGAAATATGTTTTAAAAGTTTTGTATTAATATCAAAATATATTGTTCTGTACTCCTTATATCCTTTTTTAAAGCAATCATAAAGAACATGGTATGTAAACTATTTAATCTCATTCTATGTTGTGCATACACGAGAATAATTTAATACGAATGAATATTTGGAATTTTTTTTCTAATTATTTTAAATAGTAAAGCTTCTTAGAAAAAAACCATTTTGTTTGGATATTCATAATCTTAAACAGTTTTCAAAGGAAATTAGGATTTTCCTCATATGAAAAACAATATTAAATATATGTACATGCAGTATTTGCATTTCAAATTATTTACGAGAAATAATTTTTTGTTCGAAATTTTTCTACTTACTTCTTTATTGTAAACATCTGCAAGCGATTGCGAATAATAATAGTTTTCTCTCATAAATAAAATAATTTTAAAAAATGAAATATGCTTGTTTAAATATTTATTTTTCTTTTGAGTTTTTCGTTTTAAAAGCATGTAAATGCTTTTAAATTTAGCAATACTAGTAATTTATAAAAAATATAAAATAAAAGTTTGATATATATGCTTTCAAAATTTCATACGAAATTGCTTTATCATACTCCCTTTCGGAAAGAGAGATAAGCATTCATATTTAAATTTTTCCACTACGTCTATAAACCATATTTTCGATTTCTATAAACAACAATAGTTCAACTGAATATATTTTTAAAACAGAAAAACAAAGGTAGAAGTTTGTTTTGAAAATTATTTTATCTGTTATAGACTATAATCGGGTTAAAAATATATTGTAATGTCAGTAGTATGGTAAGGTACAAGAACAAAGCAAGGAAAAAAAACATGTCGTGATGTTTAAACCGATAAGGTTCAATGCTGACATGCCTCATTCGTACCACATCAGGAATATATCTTGTTGAATCTCTCGTATTCTATCTCATTTTATTTCTTAATGGATATTTTTTTTAAGTTTATTTTTCTGAACTGGCTTTCAAACGAAAGCAGTAACTCAGGCTGCTAAAGTTCAGCCCAGACGTGTGCAAGAACTGAGCAAATCGTGCATTGAAGTTGCAGTTTTGCAGCACCTTATGTAGTAAATAACAAATTTGGTAGTTTTAATGTACGAATTGATTGTCACATTGATTTAAGCACAGATAAATATTTATGAACGAATCTGGCAATTTTTATTTACGAACAGATTGCTACATTGATTTTAGAATCTATAAGGACTTTCTCATATAAAAGATGATATAAAAATCGAAATATGCTAGGTTTTCAAAAAAATGGTGTTCCATAAAATAAGTGGATGAAAAGAAACAAGATGACTTAGTAGAAAGTATTAAAGAAAGCAAGTTTCTGCCTTTATAATCGTATAATCTCTTTCCAAAGTCTTTTAGAATCTGAAAATCTGCAGAAATTTAAGAAAAACTGTAATTGCTAAGAGAAACGGATATGTAAGTGGATATTGATGAATGAATTGCCATTACAAAACAATACTGAAATCTATATTATTTTATGATGACACCTTGGGATTTGAAAACTTATCAACATTCTTGAAATATAAAAATATAATCACACAAATCAATTATCGCAGTTACTCGATTTGCGTTTTATTTATTCAGAAATATAGAGATTATTATTTATGTTGAAACTACCTATGTTATAATAAAATAACTACATTTCTACAAATTCTCTTTCGATGCACATCAGCCAGCTAATATTGGTCAATTTATTACTAGATAATGGTTATAAAGGGAATTGACTACCATTTAATATTTATATTTTTGTGAGTATAGAATATCGTTGAAGATAATCACATGTTATCTAATAGGTTTAAAAAAAATTCAAATGATGAGTAAAAGAAAGGTGATTTCCTCCTTCTCTGGTAGGCTTCAACATTAGTTTCACAGAAATCTGGATGCAGAGGATCTGGCTGATATCGGGCCTTAATAACGCGCGATTAGTGCAATCTAGTTGAAAAATCGCGTTTAAAAAAGTGATTTATGTATACTATATAAAATATAGAACATATTTTATGAAATGAATATTACCAAAATCGCTGACATCGATTTGTTTTGACTTTCCATGTCTTTTGGAAACGTTAAATTTATGAATATTACATAAAATATGAAAAATATAGAATATATTCTATAAAATATATATTACCAAAATCACTGACATCGACTTTTTTTTGACTTTGCTTCCATATCTTTTTGAAACGTTAGACAACTAGATAAATCAACTACTGGATTATGGAAAAAACACTGTATACGAATGCTCAAGATTAAAAGTAAGGAAAATCTCATTGGCAAATTTACAATGCGAATGTCCATAAGATGAGGAGTAATTAATTCGCTCATAAGTTTCTCTCACTGCTTTTGGGACTCAATGCAATTTCAATGTATTAGTTTTTAATTATTCAATTCCAACGAAACGTAATATTATTGATTGTAATTATGAATAAAGATCGACTGATTACAATGGATTTTCTATTCATAAATTATTATTTAGAAAAAAATAATGATTGTGCCTTCATTTAAGCCTGGGTGAACATTACTATTTACCAATAAAATTTACTATTTACCAATTATAAAATTTACCAATTGTCGCAAGAAGAAATAATGGATTTTTTAAATGCTTATTTACAACAAGTATAGAATTCAGATACTCGTACAACAATAAACAAAGTAATGCGAAACGTTTTTACAAATGTAGGGATTCATAAAAACAAAATTCCATCGGCAGCAAGGAACCCATGAGTCATACGAGACATGGCAGAAATTGTAGCTAAACTCTTTCAAGAAAGAGGGAAATAAAAGCCATTCGGCATTTAACAGTTGAAGAGCCTGTAAGTAGAATGCACCCAAGGGAGATGAATCTAGTCACGCAAAACGTTCCATGTAATAGATCCCCTTCGGTAATCTCACTAGATCACGATATGTTTTCATGTTAGAGTGGGTGTTAATGTTGGTTCTTAGCTATTATTCTTTAGTAGCTTCTTAATAGCATAAGATAAATTTATAATATTTGCTAAGAAATGAAGTGTTTGATGAAAATCGATTATCAATGAAACTGAATCATTCCTTGGTAAATGGAGCCACGAGAAATATAATGAACCTTGAGATGGAAATTCATGATGCATTCATAAGAAATCTAATAAAATTTATTTTATTATTTTCAGGAGCGCCTATGTTGTCAATTATGAGAAATTCGATTTTTATTCATAATTTATGTATTATTAAAGTTATTTTGTTAAACATTTAATTTGCAAAGTACTTGCAACTAAAAACATTCTGAATATTTCCAAATTTTGATATCAATAAAACGAATGTGATTTAAATTTGATATATTCTTAAATTTTTATTAACATCCGTATTGAATTTAAAATTGAAGGAAAAACGTATTTATAATTTGTGTATTGGTTTGAATAAATTTCTAGTATTTGAAGATCAATAAAACATTTTATATTTAATAAAATTTTATAAAATCTTTATAAATTTTATAATAATTTAAGAGACTTTGGCTATGTTTGCTGGTGAGTAAATTATTTATATGTAAAGACAGATTTATTACATGCCTATAAATAAATAGAAATATATATTCTTTATTATTGTACTGATTTGCTAGGATATTTTTTTTCTAATAGAAATTTACCATCAAGTTTAAGAAATTCATTAAAAAAACTGTTTATACAATCTGTTATTCCATCACAAGATCGTATAAAAATTTGACATTTCTACGAGACTAAAATGTTATAGATTCTTCTATCCTTTGAGTAAGGATGCAAAAAGGATAAAAGCAGTTCTTCAGAATTTGAAATTTCAAAGAATAATTGGTTTAAAGTTTTTTTTTCCTTTATTTACATAGAAAATTTCATAAAAATATGTGACAGTTCTTTAGAAAGAATTTAATTTATTATTATATGACAAACTCATACTTTCTTAGAATTTTTAATATAATTTGAAAGCTATTTTATCGTTTGAATTTCTTTTTCTTTGTTCTAAAATAGAACATAATTATTAAATTATTTTCTACATTACAAAATATTATTCTGTGATGGAAATAAAAAAAATCTAAGAAAATTATTTGAAATAATTAGATAATTTCGGACTTCTTCACTTATTTTTAGAGTGATAAAAAGTCGTTTTTTAAAAAAAGTAAAACTTTACGAAATAACAGATTTGTGATTAGAATAGTGGCCGTTGTAACCCATCTTTTCTATTTTTTAAGATTTATCACAGAGAATATGAAATAGATAAATGCTATAATACGAAACAGAAAAATATTATCTATTCAAAGAGGGATTTTTTTCTCAGATTCTATAATATATTTCCTACATATTTTTTAAAGGTTTTACTTAATTTTTATAGTAATTTTACATATTTCTGTAACATAAACCATATTTTAATACAATTGCAGTTATGAAGACCAATATAAACATCTCGATACTATCTATAAACTCAGATTCTTTCAGTATTTAATATTTATTTTAGTTAAAATATAAAATAAAAAGAATAAAAACCCTTTAACTTATAAATTGAAAAAGAATGTTAATCATTTTCCTCAGAATTTCGCCAAATAAAATTAAAAATTATTATTTAATATTTTTTTTTTACCGTATATCAAATAATTATGAAAAAAATTCCATAATTTTCGCAAAACAAATCTAATTTTTTTGTCACGAGAAGCCCCAAAATAGTGTTTTATTTATTACATTTAATTGCTCTATAACCTTAAATTAACAATTTACTTTGCTTCTAAATTATTACAGCTTATTAAAAAATGTCATATGAATAAATACACAATTTACCCCAATGCATATGCAAATTATAAAATGTATTCCAATCTGAAGAATCAAAATGCTTCTTTTTTATGATCTTATATTTTAGTGAATGATATACCATGCGGTTATCCATAATCACCCCCTGCAAGTTATAATCAAAGCTGTTAGAAAAACAACCAAAAATGTTTCTTTTCCTTTTACACGTGGAACATTTTACTCCAACTGCCAATCTAGAAAGTGGAGTGCGTTTTATCTTCTAGTACTTGTATTTTGTATCGGATTGATAGCGGTCACGACACAGGGCATTACTGGCAATTACTGGATGACATATATTGTTTTTGCGTGCGATATCCACAAATATCCACGGCTTACCACTACATTTTCTTTTAAGTAATCGTATCAATAATTCACATATTTCAATCAAGAACAGCGTTTGACACTCCCCCGGGCCCCGAATTTCGGGGGAATGCGTATTCGAATGGTTGAGCACGGAAATGGTCTAGACAGAATCAACTTGATGAATCGGAGAAAAAATGAGGCAAGTCAAATAAGACAGATGGCATTTACTATTTTGCGGGCTTTCTAAACATACTCAGTCAAAGAAAATTTTTGTCGCAAACTGAATTAGTTCTTTTGATTACAAAGGTTGAAATAGCAATATATCATTTTAAATATAGACTTTTGTATGGTGTAATTTTCAGAAATTTGGTGAAATGCTTTTTTTTTTTCATAAGTTTATCCTTTAAATAGCAAGTTGATAAGAAGTAAAGCCCCTATCATCTGTGATTTTTTCTTACTTTTAGTACATTTCTAATCCAAGGATCACATAAAGGAGAAATAACCTTCCAAGTACGTAAAGTCACATACTCGGTTATTAAAATATAGATATATAGTTTCTGGAAAAAGTAAATGTAAGCACTTTTATGGCAAATAAGGAAAAGAATACTAATAATTATATATATATGTATATATATAATGCATTGATACCTTTTTCTTCTTGCAAATTTCCAAGATACATCCCTTGAAATGTATCCATGATTATTGTACATCTAAAAGAGTTGTTCTTTAAGTTATGTCCCCTTTGAGACAGAAACGAAATGAGCAAAAGGAATAAATAATTAGATAAAAACTAAACATTAAAATACGATTCTATACATTTCTACATCCAAGTTTTATGTTAGTGTTCAATACATTTCTACATGCATTTACGTAAAGAGAATAAGCAGTTTTCGGAATAGCATTTACTCTCTTTTATATCTCTGCAATTTCTGATTACAGCTAATTATTCACATAGAATTCCACTACTTAATCATTGTTTTAATGCTCATCACTCAGTAAAGATAAAGCATTAAGTTTTGGCAAAGATATGGTAGTCGCTAAATATAAGATCTGCTGTCTACTAAGAATGCATTGTAGTTCCTAGCTAAATATTTGATCAGAATTTGAGTTTGAGTTGAAACAGGTGAGTGCATATCACATGAGAAGACATTAATGTTTCCCTGACTTTCCTTAAATATTTTGACAATCTTTTATTGCATTCTTATTAATAATTTCATATATACGATGTTGACAATAATAATAAGTTTTTACAATTCCTTATTGTTAAGGATCAGATATGAAATAATATCGATGGAAAACTTGATTTTATGCAACATTTTCATTTCTCATTAGGAAACATTTGATAACTTGAAAGTACATGGTATTGAATTATGAACAAAGAAATCCGCTAAATTTTTCTTAAGCTCGCACAGAATTTCAAACGGTATTAATAAACAGGCTATGCAAAAGAAATGTCTCATATGTTTAAGATATAATTTTCGTTAAATCTAACTTTTAAAATCAAATCAAATTAAAATATATCTATATCTAGCTTATTTTTCATAATCAACACCATGTTTCTAAATATATTAATTTCCTTTATAAAGACAAAGATTTATTAATTTGGTAATGAATTATTATTGAATTTTGGGGATATTTTCGAGAATAAATTTTAAAAAAAATAAAGAACTTTCGTTTAAATTAAAAATACTTAATAAAATTTCACTTTCTTCTTAATTTCAATATGACCTAATTACATTACTTTAACATTCAATGGATTTCTTTACAGATATATTTTTTAATATATATGACAATTTTATTTCATCTTCTCTAATAAGGATAATAGCATTTCTGTATACATGCAAGGCAAATGTTTCAAGGTTTCCTTCCCAGCATTCCCTTCCCTAATACAAGCTTTGGAAGGTCAACCCAGCAATGTAAATACTAAAAATTTCCACTGGATTTTGAGATAATTGAATTGAACTATAATAATATTTTTACATCTGTCATTCAACAACTTTTATCTTTTTTTTAACAATTAGAATGTGAGACGGGTGATGTTGATGGAAATACAGAAGAATGAATCTTAAAATTATATCAATAGAAATGTAAGGAACATATATGTAAAGATCCTTATAATATATCTATATGGAATATTAAAATACAGTCAGTGTGAATTATTTTTAATAATCACACATTTCTTAGTTGAAACTAAAAGATTTTTTTAAAACTTTAATATCCGGATAGGTGGTTTTTTTTTATATCTTTGAAAATAATGTTTTCTGTTAATTCAGATATCTTGAATAATTCAGAAATCATTTTAATGTAGAAACTTTAATCGAAAATGTAATCCGAAACAGAAATTGTTTCTGAATTAATGGACCTAATTATGAGAATTCCAACGAAATAATTTCAAAGAGAATTCAATACTTGTTTCAAATTTTTCTGATACTTTGAAATAAGCTATTTATTATTTGAAATTAGTAATTTACTTGAATGAAAAGCAGCTTTAATGAAATAAAAAATTCACCATAATTTCTTTATTAAATGTGGATTATAAAAAAACATTTATTCTATGTGTAGAAATTAAAATTGGTCTGGAGACTTTTCGACTAAAACGTAAATTTATTTTATATTTAGTCTTGGATAACAATCAGAATTTTATAGGAACAACAGTGAAAAAAAGAAACACTTGGATAATTTTTTTTGATAGTTAATTGGAAGTTTATTAGTTTTATCGAATTCTTTATATTATTTCTTCTAACTGCATGCTAAATATTGATTAATTGTGAATGTCCATAGATAATGGGATTTTAATTAATGATGGGATTTTAATTATGGCATTCTCGTATGCTTATTTTGGTTGTATTTATGCGCGTCTGCATAATACAAATAAGTTACATATATCGAACTATTAAGATGTATATATGAAATGATTATAACAGTTGAAGTTGGAGCTCTGGCAAAGAGGTCGAGCGTCTTCACCAGATCTGGGCGTTCCAGGTTCGAGTATTGTTTTCGACCTGTGTTCTGCATGTGAGGTGCATGAAAGAACCCCTAAAAAGAGGTTGAAAGTCAGTGTCATCTTTATATGAATTAAGGTCAAAATTCTGCCCTCGGTGCTGAAGGTCTTTACCATCAGAAGCTACTGCGTCCTTCTTTCCCCAATCTCTTGGATTGAATTGGAGGTCAATCCATGGGGAATAAGCAACAACTACATATTAATCGAAATATGTATTTAAAAAAAAATTCGAACCATCTTTAAATTTGCGATAATTAGATAGCATTAATATTTATTTTTTAATAAATATTCTAGAAATACAAGCAATCTATTGTTTTAAATAATGTAAATTAATATTATAAAAGAATGTTGCAATTCCATTCATTATAAACAAAAAAAAAACTATATATAAATATCATTTTATTCTTTCCACGTAATTGCCCTAACTCAAAGCTGAAGGATTAAATGGTATTGAAGCAATTAATCTTAGTTAAATTATGATGTTCCATTTATACAAAAGTGTAAAACAAAGTGTTTGATTCTATACATGACAAAAATGCAGGAATTGCACCAGCATTTCTGCTAAACAATAATGAGCGCTGTTGAATCTCTTTCAGTTTTCAGGTATTCAATTTCATTTTTTATGGACAGACTAGTGTCCTTTTAATCTACATCATTCGATTAGGATCAATAAGCTATTCATGTTTGGTATTTTCGCACTCTCGATTTTACGATAACTACACAACCTATTTTAATCCACCAGAACAATGGCCAGCTCTTCGTAAAGCGGGGCGCATTATTTAGTTCTCATCAATTTAGAATGCGTAGCTTAATTCACTTGAGCCTGAAAATCATGCTATTATAATATATATCATTTAAACTGCTCTCCATCCCCGATGGTGTACTTAATCATGATTTCCAGAAAGGACGGCCCAATTAATAATAAAGCGAGCATTCAGCTTCCAAACTCAGCCCAGATGCGCGTAGGTAGCTTATTTGCAGAATGAAAACGCGAACGACCACCTGCAGCCACTGCCTAGCAATAAGCCACATTGACAAATTGCTTGAGGAGGGCATTGAACGTATTTAATATGTACTGCAAGGAAATTGTATCAGGGGAAACTGTTTACTCACAGTTCTTGATGGAACGATAAGGTTTCAGACAAGTGATAAAGTAATTTATAGAGATACTGTATCATGTAAGAGGATTCTTCACTTAGGGAATAGTTATTCTTCCTCGGTTTATGAGCTGTAAGGGTTGTCCTAATTTTTAGACTGCAACAGCTAATTTATGTGTCTATTTTAGAAGCAGTTTCATAATGGCAGTATGATGCTGAAGTGAAATGTTATTAAATGACATACTAAGGTCTTAATATTCGGTGATATAAAGGTATTATACCCGCAGTATCTATATATTATATGAATCATGTAAATATTACATTAAATAGCATATGGTTTTAGGATACGTATCAACAGGATTATTCAAATAATTCTTCTCCAATTCAGATGGCAGTAAATGACATTCTATAATTTCAAATGATGGGAAATTAATTTAACAAGAATTACAAGTGACATGGTTATTATTTATTGAAGAAAAATTATGAAAAATTAAAAAAAAAGAAGAGAAATACATTATTTTATGATAAATCGGATATTTTAACACAGTAGAGAAAGTTCAAGTTGTTTCAAGCAATCAGATGTTTATATTTTAACAGTAATGAGTGAAATTTTTATTTTTAAGCCCCGCAATCCGAAATCGCAGGACATAAGATCAGGTTAGTAACAACACCAAGTTACTGCGAATTATTGCCTGATCTTCTGTTCGCATGTGAGAGCTTGTTAAAACAAATGTCGAAGAACTAGAATTTTGTGAAAAATATAAAGAATATGAATTTGGAAAATATATTAAATAGTAATGTAAAAGTTTGAATAATTAAAGAAATCATTAAAAAAAGAGGCCTAAATATTTTGGAACTTTTTATAATACTATTTATTTTTATATCTCGAGTCATTTGAATCTTTAGGTCTAAAGACGTGCCATTTGCATTTTCCCTAATTTCATCCAACATAGCAAAAATATTTGCTTTTTTTTATTTGAAATGCATTATTTAAAGTATTTGGCTATATTTTTGTTCATTTGGTTAACAAAATCTCTAAACCCTCCGAGATGATGAACTCTTCATTTGCATTACTATGCATTAATGGAAAAATATTAAATAGTTTTAAGTAACAAGTTTATTAAAACGCAAACTTGATCTTTTATCAATAACAGCATATTTTCAAAGAAATTATACATAAATATTTTCTTAATTCTAATTTTTCATGATATGGCGAGGATTTAGAAATGGAATAAAGTTATAAAGACACTTTATATAGATTCTGAAGAAACACCAACATTTTATTTAACTTCTGAATTAAGTCGAACAGAAAAAAATAAAGTAGATGTCAATTCTAGATGTATTAGTTGTTTGTACACCGCTTGTATTAATATGATCTGCAATAATTGTATCAAGTATCATCTTCTTGATATGTTGAAGAAGATGATACGTCTGCTAGAAGTTGAAAGAATATTTTGAGAATAATCGCACTCGTGTTCGGTTATTTTTCCATTCTAAAGGAAATTGAAATATTTATAATATAACAAGCACTTATCCATATAGTTTTTCCCTTTTTATAAATATCCATTACAATAAATCATCCCCTTCCCTCCCTCCCCACTTTCTTTCATTTTACACTGATACAATAAACTAAGCAGTTTAGTAATTTGATAGACGAACCATTTATATACGTTATTTTTTGGAGAAATTAATTTTTCTTAATATTACTAATATTTCCCATAATTCAGAGACTATAAAGAAATAATAATCATAATTGTGACCAGATTGTGATTTATTTGTATTGTGATTTTATTTATTTATTTAGAAGATTTAGAAAAGAAATATGAATTTGATTCATATTTTGTTTAATAAATTGTTACCTCTAAAAATATTTTACATAAATTAATTAAGTAAAAATAGAGTTATGTTAAATGTTTTATAATATTTTTTATGAATAATATAATTATTCACCAAGGACTTTGTTATTTATAAGAAATTTAAAATATTCCATATTTAAAAATATTAACAATTTCTCCTAAAAGCTTTATAATGATTGCATTTAGTCATTTTCATGTGTACATATATCTTTATTCACTATAATACAATTTAATCTGTGCTATGAATGCTATACACAGTATTCTTTGAATAACTTTAATATTTGAACTGAAGTTCATAGTGATTCATAAGTTTTCTTAATATGTTTAATATGATTATTTTTTCAAGTTAAGATAAAATTTTCCTTTTCTATCGACAAAAATTTATGAGCTCATCTAAAGAACTGCAGATAAAATCCTCCTTACTTGCATAAGTTATAAATGAATAAAAGCATACATGCAGCTCAGACTTGGAAAAGCATGCTAAAATAATTAAGAAAATATTCCAGTATTTCATAGGAAGGATCTGATGAACAAATTACGTATTGGAAGATTTATTTTATCTGAGAAACTCGAGAATCGAATTCGCTGCATTTCATCTCGTTACTGCAAACTAAAGTTCGAGTCTTTCCAGATTTAATTTATTTCGCGGACTCGGTTATTTGAAAACTTCGAAAAGGAAGAACTTTTATCTTGTGCCAGTGCAAATCTTTCGACAGGAACTGAATCAAGAAACGATTCTTTTAAATTATTAATTCCTCATATAGTATGCCAGTGATGCATGAATTATTCATATTTATACCGTTTAAAGCTGTCTTTCATCATGAATTGATTTTAGTTATTGCAAGCATCAAATAGTTTAATAAGTTTCCGCATATTAACCGCGATCTTTCAATTACAAGGCATTTATGGTGAAACCTTTTTTTTTTTTTTCTTTCTTTCTTTTTACGGCACAACCTAACAATGCGTATTATATTTACTTAAAAATGACAAATTTTCTTTATTCTCACATCAAATATTCACAAATTATTGTCAATTAAAATTAAATGAAATTAACTTTCACATAATCGCATTTTGCAAATTAAAGTGCGTATTAGTATACATTAAATTGATTTGGCTTGCTGATTATAAATCAAACAAATATTTTTAAATATTCAATTTAAGACTGCTTTTCTTATTTAGCATTATAAATAATAGTTACTGTGAAAATGGATCATTTGGGCATTTATTTATATATTACGACAAAGCAATTATTCTTAGCCACAAAAGCGATGTTCCCTGAAACAAAGCACATTTAAATTAGTTTCACAATCAATATTTCACAGAACGATGAATACACTTATAAAATCTTAATGAAAATCTTAAAAATTATTTGAAATTTCTGTGCAGTGTATAAAATGCGAATTTCATGAGTTTGCATAATTTTATGAAGATTTTTTAATGAAATATTTGCAATCAAATATTATGCAACAACAAAATAATATATTACAATACGTTTTGCTTATTGATTGTTTATATAAGTTTCATGTGACAAGTTTTCATTGGACAGAATTGCATATAATTTCCTTTCTAGGCATTTCGTTTCAGTGTTATAGTACTGAGTTTAAAAAAAAATACTTCTCACACATGGTAATAAAACAGCAAAATTTTATATGCTAAATTATTCTTTTGGGGGTAATTTCATTCTTTAATGTGTTTTCTAATTTCAGAGTTGCATTTGATAGTCTAATAGGAATAAGAAACAATAAATAATATTGTTAATGACTATTCTAAAATGATTATAAAAAGTGAATCAATAAGTAAATGAACAGGAATGCATGGAATTTGGAAGAATTTATTTCTTCTTCCCGATATAATGGTTATTCGAAGTTTGAAAAATATTTAACTAACTAAATCTTTAATGCTTATTTTAATAATGCATTGATGATTAAATAAATGCATACTGAAACAGAGATGGTAATTAAAGATATTAAAAGTTCTTAACATGATAATTAACATGGTAATTTCGTGCAAAAAATATTTTCTTTTATAGTGCGAAATTCCAATTTCAAGTGGGAGAATCTTTTATAAGATATTACCTGATTCATATTATCCCATATGTGATATGTAAAATCCTCCTCCTGAATGAGACCTAAATAACTTGAAATTATTATTATTATTATTTGTTGAGATTCCAGAAATATAGCAATATTCCATTCCAGGTCAATAGCAATATTAATGCAACACATTTTCATTTCTTAGATCGAAATATCTGGTGCACTTACTTCTTACTACTCAACAGAAGGTAGAAAAATTGAATGGAACTTTTTTTCCAAACATCTCACAAAGTCATGACATTTTCAGGATCAATTTTTTATTTTTTTTATTTCTCTATTTTCAATGATTTTCTCTCAATTTTGTAAGTTCAAATTTTTAAATTATCTTTAATGTTATCATAAAATTTGAGATAACTATTCTGTCCTGGTATTCAGTATGTTAATATTAATCCTTTGCCTTAATGAATTTTCTTGTTTGTTTCAACTTTTTATAAAGATCATAAATAAAAGATTTTATTACAAATCTCGAAAAAATATCGAATTATTTTAACTGATGTGTCTGTTGCGTTTCAAGTGTCTGTTGAAAATATATAAAAAATTCAATAGTATAAAATATGAGAATTTAACTATATTTATGCATACTGAACGATTACTGATCAAATCTTAATACTACAGAAAATTCAATTTCTTTCTGTAATATATAATGTAAAAGAAATGTTTAACTGTGATGATTTGCCTTTTACAAACAATAATGCATTGGTTTTAGAAAACACAGCACCAAAAACGAAGGAAAAAAAAAACCTATTTTGGTGAAAGAAGTTGCATTTCAATGGATATTGTAAGGAACATTAAAGCCACGCGGTCGTTCTGAGTGCATTAACTTGGGGATATTTGGAAAAATCCTCGGGAAGACCGGGAGGCCAAGCTACAGGCTTTCGCAAAAAAAACGACCTTCCTATTGAATGTTTGGATGTTTTTATCCATCAGTAGGCGCCAGTCATCCAGATTGGCGCCATCCTTCAATTTTGAGGTACATTTTATGCTCCCCAATGAAAGTCGATAGACTCCACGGGATACCATCCAATTTTTTACAGCCCTTTTTCTGTTCGCTTTCCTTTCGAATTTTAGATTGAGTTTCGGGATAAGGATGAAATATATATATAAAATCAATAAATGCGTTTAAAGAACTTTAACATTCGATAGATCTCCATTTTATTACGAACACACACACACACACACACACACACACACACACACACACA
>JAPMOR010020593.1:31057-86839 GCA_026543865.1 Argiope aurantia
TGTGTGTGTGTGTGTGTGTGTGTGTGTGTGTGTGTGTGTGTGTGTAAGCATTATTTTATGTGAAGCAGAATGCAGTTTGAAGACAGTGAAGAGACTTGCTGTTTCGTGATCCAATTACACTGTCTCTACTTAATTAATTCAAGAGAAGCTTTGTTAAATTGTAGAATCAGCTTAAAGTCTAACTTTCCCACACTCCGCGTGAAGAGGAAAATACCGCTGATGAGGTAAATTCTTTTTTAAAATCTCCCTGTGTTTCCCTTGCCTTCTCCGCGCGTGTAACGAAAATCCCTATCGAAATCTCGTAATATATTAGCACTATGTAGAAATGTTTTCCCTATCAAAATCATAGGTTTTATAAGACCAGGGATAAAATGTCTAAGAGCTCTTTCCTCATTCCCTTTCTGTGTCATTCTGTGTGCTCATCGCTTGTACATATGCCAGCTTCTTAAAAATGAAATAAAGCGACGTCACGAAATAGCAAGTCTCTTCACTGTCTTCAAACTGCATTCTGCTTCACATAAAATAATCCTTACACACACACACACACACACACAACGGCTCCTCAACTTGCTCGTTACCTTGCTGCTGCGTCTGGAATAAGAATTGCTAGACAAACAGTTTACAGACGTCTAGCAGAGAGTGCCCTTTATGCCCAGGGACCAGTTGAGTGCGTCCCTTTGACTGCATCCAATAGAAAAGATCGATTGTTGTGGTGCCGAACACATCAGTGATGAGTCGAGATTTACCACACAGAGTGACACTCGTCGAATCTTCTTCTGGAGGGAGCGAGGAGCTCGCTATCAACCCTGCTATGTTAAAGAAATCGACAGATTTGTTGGCAGTTAATTCCTTGTCTGGGGCGGCATAATGTTGGGCAGTCGTACACCACTGCACGTCTTCGATGCTGGTACTGTCAATGCACATCGCTATAGGGATGAGATCCTTGAAGCCAATGTGAGGTTGTTACGGGGTGCTTTTGGCCAAACTTCATGTTTATGGAGGATAACGCGCGTCCACACAGATCGCAGATCGTTGATGATTTTCTTGAGGAAGAGGATATTCGACGTATGGACTGGCCCTCGATGTGTCCGGATCTCAATCCTATTGAACATGTTTGGATTGGTCTCAAAAGAGCCATTTCACAGCTTAACCCCCCTCCTAATACCCTCCAAGAGTTAAAAGCCTGGCTTTGGGAAGAATGGGTTTTGTTGTCCCAATCATTTATTGACAGCCTCATAAACAGTATGCAAGTTCGTTGTGAAGCCTATAATGGCAGTGCACGGTGGTCACACTTCATATTAGACAGGCTTTTCCCTAGATCAATGCTTTATCTCTGATTCATAATGTAACACTTTTTGATATACCCTGTTTCTTAATTCACAATTAAAATCTTTTCCAGGTTGTTATGTGTCTATGTTCTTTCTTCCAGTATAGCGTACCTCTATGCCAAATTTCGTGACAACACAGTGAATAGTTTTTCATTTTTCGCAGATTTTATGTTTGTGACCTTAATTTTGGACATGAGTGTACTTATATATAGATAATTTTGTCAATATACAACTTGTTAATATGCAAATGTGTTGTTAATATACAACTTTTCTTTTTATTTTTCCAATTTGGGCACGGCATTATTCATTATAAATGGTTACTAAAGTTTAAAAAAGGATATATAAAAACATGATAAAACAAAGAAATATGAACTTCTATATGTTTTTTGTGTACTCTTATAAGCTAATATGCTTCTTCGAATATTAATTTCATTTTTTTCAAAACTTAGACACAACAATTAATTTAATAACCGCCTTAAACAATTTAATCATACATTCCCATTTTTTTTTATTGCAACACGCAACTTTACTTGTAGCTATGTTTTTTCTTGTATTTGTTTTCGTTTTGCACCTTTTATAACTTTTTCAATCATTATAAAAAATCGATACAATGAAAATTTCTTATCTTTTCATTCGTTTCCTTACCAAAAATGAATTAGGATGTCAAGTACTTGGAATGAAATAAAACTGTGTAAACAAAACTATTTATTGCATGATCAGGGAAAAATCCTGCACAGGATGTAAACTGTGATTGGTTTATTAGTGGAGCATCTAAAACAACAAATATAACAAACATATGTTTGATTAATAGTGCTTATTTCTTTGAAGATGTCTGTCTTGAAGCTGTCAGATATTCTATTGAAACAGTAAGAGTATAATACTCATGGAAATTATTTAGTTATCTATGATAACTAATTTCTTGAATATGAATATAAATGTTATTCAGTTTTTGTTGGAATTATATTCTTAATGCACAGATAAAAATTGTTAATAATTAAACCAGTTGAAATCCGTCTTGAACAGCAGTGGCGATTAAGTGAATTGGTCGACCACTCAGACATTTTTAAGTGACCGCCTTTAATAAGACCTAAGCATACTAAAAAAACATTTAATTGTTACATTCATGTAGTACCGATTTAACATTGTTGATGTGGAAGAAATAACTAAATATAGAAATTATATCTATCTTCATCTCTTAAAAAAACGAAGTTTTTCTCCTTCAAAATGACAATATTAAAAACAAGTAGTTCAAAACATAAGAATAAATTGTGGAATTTAATGGACGAAGTAAAATAAATTAATTTAAAAAAGTTGTACATAATTTAACATTGTTCTTTGGTTCTGCCTAACTATACGAATCTGCGTTTTCAACGACAGATACAATTCAGACAGCATATTGTTCCCATCTCACAGACTACCACTTAGAATCCAGTTTAAGGTTAGCAGTTAATGATTATATCACGATATATTTAAAATTGGTAGACAATATGCTGTTTAAACCTTCCATTAACTGTAACTTCTAAAACTAATTATAGATGAAAATAATTTATTGTTATGTATTTTGAATTGTTTGATTTTAAATTAATCATTTGATATTATTATATTTGTGGCTATTATTATTATGCTTGTAGTTATGTAGGTAAATGCATAATCCGTATTTATTATTAAGTTGTAATAAATATTGTAGACCATTTTTTAGCTCACCACACCTACGCCATTGGATGAACCACAGCACCTTGAAAAAATTAGAAGTAGCCCGTACCCTGGAAAACTATGCCCACCCCTGGTCTAAAAGATACCATACGCAGTCAGAAGTATATATGTTTTCAAAAATTTAAATCTCTAGAAAAGTACAGCATATTGTCTAGCTCTGAATGAATGGATTTTATTTCAAAGTGATGCTTATTTAGGAATGGAATCTTTGAAGCTGTACCAATGCATTCCTCCAATTTTATTCAAAAATGAAATCCTTGCCCTTGCAATATCGCTGCCATTGGAGCTAAGGCTAAGCCGCGAATGTATTTTAATGGCGACGAAAATCTCGTCTGTCACCTAAGCCATCGCAATAGGAATGCGAATCACTTTACGCTGCTAAGAGTTCTTTTCCTGGTTGCCTTTTCCAATAAAAGGAATATAACTTTTGAAGGTCAATAAAGTAAGGAAAAAGGAAAATTTATTCAGTTCGTATATTTTCTGAAAAGGTTTGGAATTCCACCGTCTTTTCCATCCTGGCTTGAAACTGATGGCGTAAAACAGCTTACGATAGGTGATCTGTATTTTTTTATACTTTCAAATATCAATTTGTTTCATATTTTAATACATGAATTTTGTGCAGTTATATAGTCAGGTAACAACAGCAATTTTTAGAGTTTCGAATTTAGTATTAAAAATTATGTCTAAGTGAATGCAATAGATAGGAAATTCTAACCATCTGCCACAATCAGTTCTATAGAGGGTTAGTATAAATATAATAATGAATTTTACAAAAACTGAAAGTTAATTAGGATATTTTTTTGACTTCTCAATCAAATAACGATTTAGTTTGACACCATCTATTGGTGATGAAAGTTTTTAATCAATTGCAAAATATGTATCGAACAGACAACCAAACCGATGAAAAAAGTTGGTTAAAAAAGTGCTATTAAAGAGAGAGAGATGACTTCAGCATATTTTTTTTTTCTTCTCAATCTTCCGGATCCGATGAAAGGATTGTCTTATGAAACAATAATTTGGATGAGAAAAATTAAACAACAAATTTGTTTTTCTACTTTTTCGAATATTTGCAAGGACAAAACCAAAAGGTGCTTGTCAAAGTCTTGGAATTTGTGATAATCTAATTTTTAGAAAAAAATTTTTTTTAGCGTAATTACTTTTTTTTAATTTTTCTTTAAAACTCCTCACTATCTATACTTCTTGTTATTACAACTTATTCTATGCCAACACAGAAAAAAGAATACAAGTCTATTCATTGTCAATACAAATCAAAATAGATTTTATAAAGGAAAAAATAAGACTGACATAAATTTTGTTTGCAACGGTCTTTTGTAAAAATCAATTTTTTAGATAATGATTTTCATTTTAATCATATCGATAATAAATGATAATACTTATTTCAAATATAATCTATATAATCTATTTTCTCCCTTATTATTTCTCCTTATTTATAAAAACTTTGTACTTATTTTTTTTTCTTCATAATTACAGATGTAGCAAAAATTTTGGTTTAAATTCAGATCTTGACTTTTTTTGTGTGTGTGTGTGTGTGTGTCCAGAAAGAGCTCCAAAGTGGGAAACTAAAAGAAATCTTTTTTTCGGTATTTTTATTTCGTAAAGGACTTAAATCATGAACTCATTCTGATTTTTACACAATAGAATTTAATTTTAAACTAAAATCTATCAATATGATCTTTTACATTTTTTAAATCATTGTATTCACCTTCTGCAGATTTGCTACGCCAAAATAAGCGAAAGACAAAAATATCTCAAATAATCAAATGAAAATATTCGAATTTATGTCTTGCTTTACATTCTTAACAAACAATTCCTGTTTATTTATTTATTTTTCTAGGCATGTTTGCAAAAGAGATGATAGCATTTCATAAATGTACAAACTAAAAAATGAAATGAAATAGTCGGATAAATTATTTAAAAGTTACTATATCACTTGCAATTTCAAAGAAAATTATTTAGTTGTTGCTCACATGTATGTTTTAGTAGCTGATTGCTTTGCTTGAACAAGAGACATGGAGAATGACTTTTAGAAACGAAGGTGAATTTTTAAAATTCTGATTTGTTATTGAAATATTTTTCTCAAGAGGGAATGCTAGGTTTGTTTTTATTTAAATGTCTTTTGATTTGATATTATCAGAAACAAAGAATATAATATATTTTAGCTTTTAAATTACATTTATGAAAATATTATTTATTTCACTTGTATTGAGAGAAATATTCAGTTTGAAAAATAAATTGCTTAAGACAAGAGAAAGAAAAATCTGCATTTTGATAGTGATATTGTTTAACATTGCATTGCTATTCCTCACCATTGCATAGTTAAAAAAATGATTTATAACTCAAATCAACAATGAAATAAACATAAAAATTATATTTATGTTAATAAAAAATAAAAGCAAAATTCTTAAGATGTTTGTAGCATTCACTCGACCATAATATTTGTAACTTTTTGCTATAGAAAAATGACACAAATCTTTTTCTAATACCAAAGTACTTACGGTAAACAATTTTTTCTGGTCTTGATTTATGTAAGAAACACCACAGCAGCAATTTCTTAAAGTGGCAACAGAAAATGTGGCGATTAATATGAAGCCCTTTATTTTACAAACCCCAATAGACCATAACAAATAAAAGCAGGGAGCAAAATGAATTTATAAACAAAAATTATGTACAAACAAGTTTACTTTTTAAGATAACCGCCAAGAAAATTCAGGCATGTGTCACATCAGTGAATCAAGTTGCCTATCCCCTCTTCAAAGAGCATTGTCTCTGGTGATGTGGGATAGGTCTTATCTTTCCGTTGAAGCTTCTCATTTGTTTGGAATTATTATTTTGTCCTCCTTGTCAATTCTTCAATTCAGGAGAAGAGTTAAAAATCCCTTCTCCATGAAGGACGACAAGGGCATAAGGTTCTCGCAGCAGCTGGATCAAGCTGTTAAAAATAAACATGATATTGTGATTTTATGCAACAAACTGGACGATCAACACACCAAAATTTGAACTTCGGAAGGTGAAAATCTTACAATTTCTGCTGCATATTTTCAGATTAATTAGGAGTTCTAAAAGAACATTAAGGCCCGTTTCACTTCACTGGTGCCCACGTTTTTCGAAGAGGGAATAAGAAACTTGATCCACTGGTATAGCAAATGCCTGAATCTTCACGATAATTATATCGAAAAGTAATCATGATTGAATATAGCTTTTATTAAGAAATGCATTTTGTTCTCTAATATGGTATTTTATTAATGGGACTTCGGAGATCAAAAAAATAAATCGTGTCAATAAATTTATGAATTACTTAAAAATAGGTCATTTCTTTAACAACATTTACTATTCATTATAATTAATGAATTCTGGCATTTAAAAAGATTATTATTCTATAATTTTGAAATATATATATATTCATTTTTAGTTGTTGATTGCTTAACTTGAACAAGAGATACGTAGAATATCTTTTAGAAACGAAGCCGAAATTTAAAATCCTGATTTGTTACTGAAATATTTTTCTCAAGCGGGAATGCAAAGTTTTGTGTATATATACATCTATAGAAGCAAAAATAAAAGAAATAAATAGAACGAGATGATTTGTTTGTAGTAATTGATACATTTTTGACACAGCAATATTTAATTCATATACATATAGTAATATTTATAGCAGCTTATTTTCAAATTATAAATTAAAGTGACTCAAAAGAAATGCTTCGAAAAGAGCATTCGACAGAATTAGTAAATTCTGTAAAGCCGAATTGGAAAGCATTCCACATGATATAATTGTTGAATTACTTGAATAGCCAACCATAACACTGCACATTCGAAGACTTCCCATTTAAGTTAACAGCTTTGAAACTGTTAGCATTGTTGAATGGCCAGATTCACATTTCTCACATATGTCAACTGCCTTTGTCAGTCTGTATTGAGCAATTACGACATTCTGCTCCCATCATTTGAAGATTGTGTTACGTTAAATTGACGTCCTGTTTCGTAACTACCTGAGGAATATTTGGTGACGGCTAATCCATGGTAACGGATCCATGCTTCAATCACGATCATTTTACGAAGATGAAGCTTTATCCAGTACGCTTATCTTGAAACTTGCACAGCACATAAACGATAAAGCGTTACCCCTCATAGTTTTAAAGTGTATGAAAGAATCCATGATGAAATAGGATGCTTATTTTCGATTTTACAACAATGCAAGCAGATACCAACAAGTCACCGTTTTGGTAGCCCCTTGAATAAAATGATATTTGCAGCTTTGTTTCTACTAATAATAAAGAACAATGCCTGTGTGTGTGTGTGTGTGTGTGTGTGTGTGTGTGTGTGTGTGTGTGTGTGTGTGTGTGTGTGTGTGTGTGTGTGTGTGTGTTAGCACTCTAAGGTCAACCTGTCTGATCTCGATTTTAAAAATATGGCACACATACTTTGGACGTTAAAAATGTGCACTATATATATATTTATTCATTAAAACTAAGCAAAAGTTTCCATTTTTTATGCAATAAGTTTGCAAATTATTCCTAGAAAAAATAATGTTTTCCTTAATTTAAAATTCGAAACACTATCTTTATAATGATACCAATTTAGTTTTTGTAAAACCTTTTTGTATAATTATAATAAACTTTTAAAGATATTTTTAATTACAGTTTACAGCATTATTTTAATCATTAATGAAGGAAATCTAAATCATTTTCAGTGTTGCTGGTATAAAATTATGGTTATATTTTTCATTCTTTTGCTGATTTTTTTTCTTCCATTATTGTTGAATGAATTATAAAAATTCGGCACTTTTCCCATATTGAATAAGTTTTTGTGTAAAACATGCTTTTAGTAATTTTTTTAAATATAATTAGATATTGAACACTTAAAAGCTATTCTATACATTATACTTGCAGGAATATATTTATGCATACACTATTAAAAACATATTCATTTTTTACTGAATAAATGAATGGGTGTGGAAATAAAATGTAAAATTCTCGTATATATTTTTATACAATATTCAGATTTTGGGCTTTATATGATTAGTTTTAGTTTATAAAATAAATGGTTTTGCTTCTTGCGTTGGCAGACGTTAAATAATTTAAAGAAATATAGAGCCAGAAAAAACAGTATTTGCATTTTTGAATAGATAAACTATGTGAGTAAATTCATGCCATATTAATTATTTAGACATGAAAAATCCTTACCAGGGAGACAAAACTGACGAAAACGTTTATTTGAAAATTAAAATGAAGTTTTGAGTTTAAAGTATTAATATGTAATTTTTTGTTGATTGGATTGATTTTATTAAATTAACAATAAGAAAATAACATCATTATTCCTTTGACTGATTAATATTTTATAAGAATGCTAATTTTTAAAAATTAATTTTATAAATTAGCAAATAAATTCCAATAATTTCATGGCCTCGAGAACATCAGGATAGTTTATTTTTGAAAATTTGACTATTGGAACTAATAAAAAATGGCAAATTTTGTGCCCAAATATAGTCCGTATTCAAATATTATTCAGTCTGCAATACTACAAATGAAAGAGAATATTTTATTTAAATGAAATTCAGTTTATTCATTGTTCATGAGACAGAGAAAGATCTGAATCGAGATGTGATAGAGGGGAAATTTTCTTGCCATCATAGAAGGTCACGATGTTTCATCATCTCGCAGTTTATTGACTTACATAAACTCCAATCTCCAAATTCCCTTAAGGTAGAACAAATTCAAAATTCAATTTATTTTCTAAACGTCGAGACACAGAGCAGGTCCACTTCCAAAAACTAAGTGCACCCGAATTTCTTTACTCGTGGAGCGATAACTATCTCTTCACTGTAGGTCCCTGTTCCTTATCATTATCTTTGCCAAAATTGCTTCCTACGTGGCAAGATGAAAAAGTCTCCCTAAAAAACATAAATTTAACACAAACACCTAAAAATGCTGAAGGGACTTGCTTTTCTTCGCAGGAAAAACAACAGATGCGATAAGAAAAATTTAAATTTTCCACTTCGCCATTTTGTTTTCTACTGTTATTTCTGTGCCATTTTGTTTGTGCTGTTGGTTCGAACGATAAGGACCGTACAGAGGATGTCCCCCGCTTCTTGAAGCAGCACCTAGTTTCTTCTGCTCGCTTTTTTAAGCATTTCGTTTCTGTGTCTGTGCACGGGCATTAGCATAATCGAATTTCGAGAGTCGCTGTCGTTTCCACGGTTCGAAGATAGTTTTCCGAAGAATGTAACTGGTGAAGGAAGAGAAGGGTGGAAGAAAAGTTCTGCAAAAGGGGGAGCTGCCAAATAACGAAAATATTTCTTTGAGCTCTCAAATTATGAAAATTGAAGCCACTTTAGAATAAAAGAAGTCTGTTTTTGCTCTCTCAATATAATAAATCTAACGTTAATGGAAATAAAACAAGAGAAAAAAATTCATCTGTAACAAAAACGAGCCTGAAAACAAATAGAATGGAAAAGTAATTTTTCTTATGAAATTTAATGCCTTGAACTGTGCTTCCCTTTGATAGCGTGTGTTTTATTTAGTAAACATGTGTTATTTTCCATTCGAATCAAATATATTTTTTTTTCAAGAAATCATAAATTTTTTATTTCTTTCAGATTTTAACCTTAAAAATTTTCTTTTGATCTTAAATTAAATTTAATATTTAACATGAAAATCTCAAAGATCACAACTTTATCCTTAAGAAACAGAAGAATCATTGTGGCAATTTTTAAATATGACATTTAAAATGAATTCTTAATTTAAACAAATTTAAAGTTTAGTTTAATTCATATTTATAATTATTATTAGTTTGAATTTAAATTAAGTTGAAGATATGTTAATTGGAAAATACATCTTGAGTTATTTTATGCCATGCATTGAATTGTTCATTCGCATATTCCAAAATGCAAAAAGAAGTAAAAATTATAAATAATTTCATAATGTTTTTACTTCTTTCATGCAAAAAAATCTAGAAAATAAAGCATTTATTGTAATCAAAAAATCCTAAATAGTTTTGGACAAAACCGATTCCATAGAATCATGAAAATTAAATCCGACATAATTATTTCAAGCATATAATTTTTTATTTGTTTCAAAATATTTTCAAGGCAACATATGGTTATATCTATAAGATTATATTTGCATGGATAAAAGTACGGAATTCATAATAACAATGAATGGATATTTTTATTGTATCTGGGGATATATCATAAAATGCATAGCTGTGCATATTTTCAGATTTCAACAATATGTTGTGTGATATTGAACTGGGACGATAAAATTATTTCTCCCGTTTGTTATGCAGTGAATCCGAAAATGATATGGTGCATTTGAATTATTTCCCTTGGAATTATATAAGGTTGGTTGATATTTTTAATTTAAACTATATTTAGAAGAAAACATATCTTCGCAAAAGGACGAACTCTGCTAATTCAATGTGGCTCAGAGGTAACGTACGCGCTTATAGAGCAGAAGATCGGGGGTTCGAATCTGAGCCAAGTCGCTTCAACTGTTCAATATTAATTTGAATATCTTATTTTTCATTTGTTAATGTTATAGAACTTTCTATAACCTTCTTCATAATTCTAGAATATTCTGTAAAGATATAAATTTTGAGTGATATAAATTTAATAGTGTTACTCTGTGACTTGTATTCTTTTCATCTTCGTTACAAAATTCAAAATCATAAAATATTTATTTAAAAATATAATTTTTTCTCTTTGAATTACTTTAAAAAGTAATCTTTATTATTGTAAATTATAATCAGAGCAACTGTTTTGTTTCAAGAACTAATGTAAATTTCTGTATGCCTATGGGACCAAAAATAATTTTTGGATAATTTTTTTCTTTATTTTTTTACATGTTTAATTTTTAACCGTAATTATTTTTTATTTTAAAATAAATTTATAAAATAAACATCTTTCTAAGCTTCTTTTCGTGAAAGACTGTTCAATTTTAACGAGAAAACTCTAAATCTCACAGTTCAAAATTTTGCAGACACAAATTCATATAATTAAGAATAAGACATTCGCTTTAACTTTTCTGTCATAATTCCCGCCTTATCCTTAATAGTATGATTAAAGTCCTACCCGTCATTCAAACTCACTGATTTGAAAACATTTTCTTATAAAAGCTGAAAACTATGAAACCAATTCACGGTGTAATTCCAAGATGATTTGTAGCGGGAATTTTTGAAATTATATGAAGGGTCTACTGTCACAATCGGAAAAATGTCATCTATAGTTCAATCCATTCTTGTGAAATAGCTGTAATATCGATTACTGTAACTTGTTACTAATCGATTACCATTATCTGGAACACGCCAGTTTATTGGACCTATTATGAAAGTTTCGAAAATTCTTTTCGTTAATTCGCTCCCCCTTTTTTCCCTTTCATTCGTGGTTTGAGTCAAGAAAGAAGCCCTATAATTCACAGTCGCTCTTTCAGATAACAAAGAAAATGAATGAGTGAAATATTTTGGACCATTTAATTTCTGCTTAGGACTTTTTGCTATTCATATTTAGTAACAAATAGATGAATTAACGATCGCCTGCATTTGGTTTATAAATGGTACGATAAATTGTTTTATATTCACATATGCAGTACCATTATTAAAATAAAAAGAAAAGCCTTGTTGAATAACAAAATATGCTACAGATTCTAAACATAAAATTATAAAAAAAAATTATAACGGGAATAATTTTACTGGGAATGGCTTATTAAATATTTTATAGCGATAAATCATTTAACCTGATGAGAGTTATCATTTTATTTTTTTATTAAAATTGATCCCTTTCAAATAAGACAAAAATTTTATAATTATCACTGTATTATACAACTGTCAATTTTCATTTTACTTTTGCAAGCCACTCAAAAATAGATTTCAGCTCGAATATAAAAATGAACTTTTTACACGCTGTAGCTTTATTCTTCTTATAAATTATAGAACTTATCAGATGAATATCGATTCACAAGCAGTGTAGCCAATTCACATCGTACAATGTTTGTTCCATAAGTAGTGTTAATATATAACAATTATAAATGAATAAAAATGCGAATGTCATTTAACATTTTCTGACTTGTTTTCTTATATAATGTTGAAGCGAGATCATATCATTTTCGAATGTTTTGTGAAGATAAGAAACACTATGACATCTCAATATAGAATAAAACAACTTACAGCAAGATATCAGATCATAGCTTATATTTGTCATCTGATTGTTATGCTAGTTTTGCAGAAAAAATACCACAGGATCTCTGAATCTGTATCGCATGCGTAGGAATTCCTTCCTGACTTTTTTTAAATTCTTCTAAGAATGATGATGAACAACATTCTCAGAAGTATTAAAAACAACATTCTCCGAAGTATTAAAAACAACATTCTCAGAAGTATTATCCGGAGATGGAACAACAATGCAATATACATGTGATGCATAAGACAATGAATAATTAAATCCTTGGCGGTATTCTACGAAGGTAATGTGATTCTGAAACTTCATTAATGATATTTTTTGAGTGGAATAATACATACAATACCACGAACTTCAACTTTAATCTATTTTATATTGCATTTACATGAACAAGTTATGTCTCTATAAATTAGAATTCAATTAAAATGTGCAGTATTTGTACCCATTCAATCTGTCAAAATAAGTGCCCCCAAAACTTCTTCATTTATTAAAAAAAAAATGCTTCGCATGATGTTTCTGTAAAAGTGCTTCAAATAAAACCTTTGACATTTATTTCGAGGTCTTGGAAAAAAAGGGGATATAGAAGAAATGTGAAACATAATAATGATAATTCCTGTCAAAACATAGTTGTCTGAAAAACAAAAAAGAAATAAAAATACAAAAGCTAATAAAACGGCATAAAAAGTACATCCAGACTGAACGAAAAAGACTCATTCATGAAATAAATAAAAACAGGAATGAAAATGTAGGATCTTTCAATAGGTTCTGACGACTTCTACTTGAAATTCTCCACCAGTAGTTGGTACTTTTTTTTCTTTTATTTGCTTTTGTGTTTATTTTTTAGGGAATCCAAAATGCTAATAAAAAAAAACGTAAAACGAAATTGAGAGGGCGAACTTCGGTCCTGTTCCACGTTGACAGATGCTGCACCCACAATAGAATTTACAAAATAAATAAAAATGGACAAGAAAGCAAAATTTCGAATAAGACAGACACACAATACTTCTTTCCTTTCTTTTTTTTTCTGTACTTTTTTTTTTGTATTTTCTCGTTCTTCAGATTTCCACCGCCCTGCAAAGCTACCAGCTCACTGCAAAATTTCGAAACGATAGAAGGGGAGTTGGCATTTTTAGGGTGGAGAAAAAGGGGCGTTCTGGTAGCGAAAGAGAAAAAAAATAATAAAACTCACGCAGACGAGTTTATGTCATATCTTTCATGTCGACGAAAGATGTACGTTTCAGACGTCAAGATCGAAAAAATTGGTCTTTTTTTTTTTTTTTTTTTTTTTTAAAGTTGTAATCTCTAGATGTTTTCATAAAAGATTCTCCGTGGTTGAGGATGCGAAATTGAAGATCTCTGCCGTACTCAGTTCGAAAAATTGTTCAATATAGTGGCTTTTTATTCGTGTTTTTCTTATTATGGCTGTGTTTTTTCTTGGAATTTCAGAACTAAGATGATTTTTATTCCTCTCCTTCTTCTTTTTCAGTTTTTGTTTCTTGCTCACTTTTACATAAATTCTACAAAGTTAAAAAAAATGATTTCTCTTTATAATCTTAACCTAAAGCAAACTTAAGCAGGTAAGAAAAGAAGTGACGCAATTCGCTCTTAAAAATATGCAGAAATAATTTTTTTAAAACAATCAGTGATTTTATTCATTTGATTTGTAAAAGAATGAACGATGAAAATGCATAATGACATTTCTGCATACATACTTTCATATTGTTTTCTGGAGTAAGCAATAAATGTTGATGAACTCATTGATTTTTCCCAAATTATCAAATGCTTCTATTTAGTTTCATATAATTCCTCTTGGAAAACTACTTAAGGCATGTCAAGCTTTCTATCATTTTTCATATATTCCATTTGAGATTTTCACTTCCTTATTGATTTTGCTACATAAATAGCAAGAAATAATATCTCGCTGTTGTCACAATAGCAAGATTATTACATTAAGTAGGAAATAGAATAATTATGAAAATAATTGCCAGAAAAAGTATAAAAACTAAAGTAATATCTCTTAATATTAAATGTGTGTTCAGTCGTGTACAAATATTAATAAACTATTCGAAATGATTGCCGATTTATGTTTGTTTTATTCCAAATTTCTATTGTTTTGTGTAAATAAGTGAAGACTGATATTATTTCTTAATGTAGATGCACAGAAATCATCCCATGTCCGTGTAAACATGTATTTTCGTTGACATTTTCTTTCTGTGTGTTCCAAAGTTAAAAAAAGAATGGAATTCTTAAATTAATCATGTTTTAAAGCAATAAATAAAATTATAACACGATGTTTAATCATATTTTAGATTATTACAGTCATATTCTATACTATTCCAAATTATTACAGTCATATTTTATCATATTCAAGATTATTACAGTCATATTCTAAAATATTTTAGATTTTTACAGTCATATTCTATCGTATTCTAGATTATTACAGTCATATTCTATTTAATCATATTACAGATTATTAGACAAGTTTAAGAATCATTCCAATTTTACTTTTACATCAAGTTAAACAATTGTTTTAAGTGCTACATCATATTTTGCTTAATGAGGTAGTTGCGATAAGATTTCACAAGCAAATAATCTAACGGCAGATACAATTCATGATACAAATTACGAAACCAGAAATTCTTTAAAATTAATAGTTTCAAGTGAATTTATTAATTCGAAATTTTCTCTGACAAGAGAATAATTGGAACAATCTTTAAAAGGATCAGATATTTGAATTAAAACTTTCAAAAGGATCAAAACTATAAGAACTCTGCATTTAGAACATAACTAACAAAAGCGCTCTTTTAAAGCTTTGATAGAGTTCGATTTTCAGCGGTGCTCTTTTATGAATTTCTGAAGAATTTGATTGTAAAGAATTCAAATTAAATTCTTGCAGTATTTAAGATTTATATCTATCTTCTTTCGAGTATTTCAAGTAAATTCTATTTTATTTCAAGCACTTCAAATATATTCTAACTTATTTCAAGTATTGAAATTTTATAATTGTGAAGAGACTTGTTTAATAATGCTGGATGTAAAGAAACTGGGTATACAGGATGTAAAGAAAATTTTAATAAAAAAATGAATACAAAATTTTGGATTGAATTTTTCCTACAATTTTTATTTTAAAGTCAACTTAAATTTGGCAATGAAATTTGCATACATTAATGAAACTCATTATTCAGCAAATACATATAAAATTATAAGAATTATGAGAATTTTTGCAAATTACTTAGCCCTCGAGGAATTGTTCTTCTAATAAGAGACGAGAAAATGATTTAGGGCATAATATTAAAGAAAAATTATGATTTTAAAATGATAGTTTTTGAGTTTCTTGGACATTCGCGTAAGAGCTTCTAAAATAATGCAGATAAATCACATAAATTAGATGCATAACTGTTGCATTTCCTCAGATCTATATTCTTTTTCACCTTTTTTACCTGGTTAACATCAGAAATTTAAGAAACACGCATCTTATAAATTCATGTTCTGTAAGTAATAAAATGAAATATTTAATAGTCTACTCAAATCTTCATGAAAAACCACAAATTTTAGGAAAAAATAGACAGCAGTATTTCTATTGCTTTATTTTATACGTTTGGACTTCCGATACTTACCACTGTGTTCCTAGATATCAAACAGTATAAATGAATGAGAGGAAATGAGAGGTGAGCTATCAGCTTTATACATTTTAAAAATGGCTATAAATATGATATGACCATAACATTTTAGCATTAATTCAGATAAATAACAGCATGTGTTATGAAACTTTCAAAATTGTAATTTAAATGTAACAAAAACCTAATTAAGTCGGAAATAAATTGGAAATAATTTTATTTAAAAGTATCTTTAGTTTAAAAACATATATATGACCAAAATTATAGTATTATAGGTGGAGAGAGAATTTTACAAGGAGAAATCTCAAATTAATCAATTTGTGTTCATTTCCAAAATTTCGACTAAAAAAACATTTAATAATTTATTATTATAAATCCTCTTTTAATTGGCGGATAGAAAAATGTCTTATTTTAAAAGTGTTGTTTTAAGATACCAAATAGTTTTTATATGGTTGTACTTTTAAAAAAAGATGGTTAAAAAATTAAAAGCTGAATTAAAAGTTAACATTTTGTCACAAATACTGTAATATGCATGAAAGCATTCAAGCTTAACAAAGAACGTGTTAAAGGTATAAAGGTGGAGAAAAAATTGCAAATTGATTTTTACCACATTTTTAAAAATAGCAGCCATTTAAAAAGCATTAGAACTTTCTAATGCTTTTTAAATATGAAAAAAAAAAAAGATTAAAACAGATCTTTTTAAAGTGAGCGTTTTTTCCTGATTTGGAAAGTGATAAAATTACATTTAAGAAATTTTGGATAGTATTTAATTTCTTTTCAATGAAATGGAATCTTTCAAAGAAAAATTTTATCTCAATCTAAACATTTTACCATATATGTATCAAGTTAACAACTGTTTAAGTTTAACTTTAAAATCTTTGCTAATACTAAAATAAATCAAAATTTAACTTATGAATCTTTTTAAAAATCTGCCCCTGAAGTGTTGATGAATCTTTACATTGAAATGCCCATAAGTCCTAAAAACACATTTTTGAATTTATGTCTGTCCGTCACACTGCCTATGTTTGAAATCTGTATACTTTTTCAATTTTTCCTTTCAAAGTACAATTCGACAGAATTGCCAATTTAGTCAAACACTTCAAAGTTTATATACAAATTTATAAAGAATTATTAGTACATGTAAATTTTGTGCTCATATAAGAATTTGAGAACAAAATTTACATTACTAAATAAGAATTTAGTTCAGTTATACGTATATTCATTTCGATATAGTACGGAAGTTAATTGAGAAAGGATCTCATAATTGTAAATATTTATTTTTATTTGAAAACGAATTCGGTTTTGACATTCGGTTCCATAGACAAAGTCTCTTTACTCCACCCTATTATTCACTGAACTATATTTGCATACAAATCAAATCCACTTATATATATATGTATTTTTTCCTTAGAAGCAAAGAACTTGCAAGATATGAAAATATTTGCAAGAACTTGCAAGAACGTAAATAATTTGCATTACGACTATAACCGATAGTACTATTTCCCCATTTTATTTTTTGGTTTTAATTACTTTTTCCTCTGCCAATGCTATGCAAAGGAAATCTGGTAATCATATCTGCAAGTACAGCCTTCACACAACTTAGATATTTTGTAATTCTAACGAATTGGTAGATATATATTTTTACATTAAAGTTGTGTTTGATAATTTTGTACTGTATTCATTGCCGGTAAAGGATACTGAAGTATCTAAGAAACACTTCGAAGGGCTTCATTTGAGAGATGAATAAAACTTCATCATAATTGATATATATATATATGAACTCGGCTTCCTTTCTATAATCATTTCCTTGTCAACCCAATGTACAAAACAAAGTGTAACGAATGTATTTCATAAATATATTCATGAAAACAAATTGAAAGATCACCAGTGACTCTTTTCCACAAAAGGCGAATTTTGCATTAAAATATATTTTCATTGCGATTACAGCTTAACGCATCGGTGAAGTTTTTCATTCTTCAGTGAAAAATCATGCACACATGGTTGCTGCTTCTACTGTAAAATATTTCCATATGCTGTCTTCAGAGAATACCAGAACGAAAATCAAGCAAGTGGAAAATAAAAAAGACCACAGCTAACTTCTTAGGTGCTTTGCAGAGGAAAAAAACCTGCTCCGCGAAAAGGTTGCAGCAAAACATTAGAAGGAAAAGGGGGGGGGGGAGGAAAGAAATACAAAATATCATCATACTAATCTTTGCTTCTTTTTCCACATTTCCTCTGAGATTTAGACAAAAATAAATTGCTGACTACCTAAAACTTTCGCATTGCTTTCCTCTTTCACCTTGTCGGGCTGTTTATATCTCAAAATGCTCTTAATGCCGCAGGCTTTAGAAATCTCTTTTCCAAAGGCGTTTTCTATGTAAGCACGGAAAGCAAATTCCAGAATAGATAATAATAAATAAGAAAAAGAAATATATAGTTATCTAGGTTTGCCAGTACACATTTTCGTTTATGCTTTCATAAAAGGACGAACTTCATTCAGATCTCAAGCGCCATCTCTTCCTATCTTTTATTTCGTCATCTAAAAAACAGATTTGTAGTTTTACTTTCTCATATATGGAGTATAGAGGAAGTATTATTACTGTCAGAAAACTCAAACTTGAAATTTTAACGAATCTCTTTAAATTCGAAAAACAAATTTCTGTCATTATGTCTGTCTGACTATAAAGTTGGTAACTCAAAAATGGCTTGAGTTAGATGGTTGGAATTCGGTATATGAACTTGCGCTCATACTTGCAGATGCTTGACATTTAGAACGAAATCGATTCAAAGGACTCAACTGCTTATCTGGTTTATCGGGTAAAAATGAACTTGATAACTATTTT
Source organism: Argiope aurantia (assembly GCA_026543865.1). Classification (NCBI taxonomy): domain Eukaryota; kingdom Metazoa; phylum Arthropoda; class Arachnida; order Araneae; family Araneidae; genus Argiope; species Argiope aurantia. Next base: position 49,746 of record JAPMOR010020593.1, read on the forward strand.
CTCGTATATAGAGTATAATGAAAGTGTAATTGTCTGAAATCTCTCGAAATTGAGACTTTTACGCATTTTTACTATTCATATCTTTTAGAATTAGAAAAACACATTTTTGGCATTATGTCTGTCAGTCCGATTTTGAAGTTGATATCTGAAAAGCTGTTTGAGACGGACGGTTGAAATTTGATACATGAACTTACGATCAAACTTGCAGATTCCTGTCAAATATAGAACGGAATCCATTCAAGCGAGGTACGTTTGTCTTGTTTTTCGAGTAAAAATTAACTTGATAACTACTTTCTCATAAGTAAAGGGAAGTGTAGACAAAGTTTTATTATTGTCAGAAAATTTGAAATTGAGATTTGTACGAATCTTCACGATTTAGAACTTTTAGAATTCGAAAAACTTTGTAGATGAAACCTGATATACAGTTTTAGTATTGAAAACGTAGATTCAATAGATTCATAGATTCAAATGCCAATTTTGAAACAAATCAATGGTTTGCCAGATTTAATGTTCGGTGCTTTCACATTTATGTAATCACAGTAACTCATAATGAACCTAAATCAATGAAACTCGTCTCGTTATTTTGTGATTACAACTGAATTTGTGTATCCAATTTTGGTTTTAAACAGACATTCAAAATACATATTATACAAGACAGAATAAATAAACCTGTTAGATTCATACCAGTGATCTGTATTTCGTAACTATTGCTCGTTAATGCCAGACAAGGTGTTCATGGCCATACCCAAGATTTACACTTGGTGGAGAGGAGGACAAGATCTTAAACGAACAGTATGTGAGGAATTTTTTTGGGATGCTACTTCCACTGGTTTATATTTATGACAACTGCGGAAGCTCCAAGAAAAAATCTAAAATCTTGTACAATATATATAACTATTACTTGTTGCAAGAGCTAAATGATTTCTTTGGAAGAATGTATATCTTCATTTTTAAAAAAATGAAGTTAAAGAGACATTATATTTCTTACTAGCAACAAAACATGAGCACATTTCATTAGACATTTCAGCTTCTAAATAGTGAATATTAGATCATCATTCAAGGATTTCTTTCATAGATTCTTCAAGTCAGTAAAAGAAACATTCACTTTAGTGTTTTAGTTTTTTTCAGAAATTTGTGTTTCAAAAATGAGGTTAAATGAATCCCATCCTTCTATTTTCCCCCTGGGCAATTTTCGATATGGCATACATTTCTTAATCGATGATACTGTAAATGTAAATAAAGTATTCCACCTGGAAAGTACTTTCCCCTTCTTAAATCACTCACCACGGTAAGATTTTCACAGCATATGAAAGAAATTTAAATTTACAAGAAACGTACAACTCTTGTTTCATATACTAAATTATTCGTTGACAAATTCACCAAAAATTAAAAAAAAATATTCTATAATAAATGTTTTATTCAAAATATTTCTTTAAAACTAATTTAAGCAAATTAGATTTTTAAAAAAAAAATCCTTTATCGTGTAGTGTTCCCCCATCGTGTGGTGTTCCCTGCGAAACTGAAATGAAAATAGAAATGCATTTGCATTTTATTTCGTTGGCATTGAACAAACTGCATAGAACATCTGCATAGAACAAAATGAAATAGTAGAATTTTAAAAAAATCTAAAGACAGAGCATAACTACCCTTTATTATATGAATGACAAAGATGTTGGCAATCTATTGGCATATAAAGATGCTTACAATACATACAAAAAACAATTAAAATATAAATTTCAAGCATATATTTGTTTTCCTCGAAAATACTTAAAATCGGCTCGATATTATTTGTCAATTACTCGGTATTAAAATCGGTATTATTTGTCAAATAAATTGGAAGTATATATATTCTTCCATAAGGGATTTGAAAATGCACTGAATCTTAGAGAGTTAATAAAGAATTTACATAATTCTTAGAAGAAAATAAAAAAAAATTACAAAAATGGTACAATTTGTTATATGATTTAAGCAATTAATTTGAAACGTTCTTCCAAATAGAATGCAGCAGCTGAATATGTAACAGCCGAAACCATAAAATTATAATTGATACAAAATAAGTACAAACTTAAATAAGTCTGATCTTCCAATATTAACAATGTTCTAAAGAAATTCAAGTTGATTCTCAGTAATCTTGAAAACAACTATTTCATTTAACTGGCTCCCGAACTATTTTTACAACTCATGAAGTGATAGATAGCTTCATCTAAATCATCGAAGGAATTAATATTATGTGAGATGTTATATGACTTCCGCATCACGACATTCAATTTGGAAACACCTGTGATGATGACATCGAAGATCTGTATTCATTTGAAGCTTGCACCATTGTTGTATCGGATCTAATTTTATAGTTGACACATATTAAATAGGTAAATATTGTGAAAGATGCATGTACTAACTAAATTCCAATTTTATTATCCCAACATATTAATCAGAAATATTTATTTTACGATCAAAGTAGTTTCACTGTATCAAGCTTCTGATATGTTGCATGCTATGTTATATTGTCGGATACCAATCCATATTGTTAGGAATCTATAATGTTACTTCCCAGCGCATATAGTTCAATCTTAGAAATACTGTTATACGGACTCTGTTTAATGCTATTTGGATGCCAGATCAATGACCCCTCCCCCATTAGCTTTGGAGATGAATATCGCGAGTTTGGTTGCAAAATGGAAGATTCTAGAATTTTCAAGAATTTTGGATACGCCGATCGTTTTAGGACTTTGTGCACATTATTTCGGAAATTATTAAAAGCCTGCAGACCAAGCTGTAATTGGTTAGTTTTTAGTATAGTGAGTCATTGTGTTCAGAGGGTTGTATCAATCCAACTAAATGCAAACGATTAGTGAACTGAGGAACTAGGCCGAGAGTCGAGTCTTGGAGTGAAATGTTGAAGCAGCATCGAGTCGTGTGCTGAGTAATTAGTCATAGAGAAATGAGTCGCAGTTGGGTACACCTAAAGCGGCAAGACAGTGTTGAATAGAAGAAATTTGGAATTACCATCATGAATAATTGTGTGAAATCTCTCTTCCTGCTGAGTTCTGTCAGACTGCTTTGTGTGCAGTCGCGGTTGTTTACTATTGGATAGCTACTTGTGGGCTGCTGTTTGTTGCAAGCGCTGCTATTTTATTGATTGTGTAAATCTCGGCTGCGTATTTATTGTTTATGAGTTGTGTTTTCTTCTTTAATAAATATCTTCATTTTTTATCCAGTCCATTAGACTGTACCATCACACACCAATTATAGCAAATTCTTCAATATTACGGAGTTTTGTAGTAAATTTTCCGTAGTTATTTGATGTCAGAAAGGGGTTAGCGGAATTTTTGTGGATAGTTTTCTGTAACAATATTAAAATGGTCAGTGCATGGAAAAAAAAAGATAAGAGCAGAGAAGAATTGTCTCTTGTTCCATGTAAATTGTTCTGAGAAAAACTTCTATCCGAACATGAAAAACGAATCCACATTAATACGTATATTCAATTAAGCTTTTTTTGGCCAAGGTTTTGAAATGAATTAGATGAAATAAATTACAGAATTCAACTTTATCCTCTGAAATGCACATCGACTTTGTCTTATAAACTGCTATCTAATGTATTTGGAGATGCTTTGCGCAAAATAAAAGCATTGATGTCTATGCTGATTTTGTTGAAAAGGGTTTATGGTTTCTAGTTACTCTTTTCTTTCAACTCAAAGAAACATGCTAGAAGATATGGTAATGGAAAGCACAGACATGTACCGATATTTTCTGGAAGGCTAGAAAAATAGAAAAAATCTGAAATGCTATTCTTCAGGTAAAATGGAAGGATCAGCATTCTTTTGAAATTTAAGGAAAATAGAATTTTTGAACCAGGAATTGAAAACAGTAGAAGAAAGAAAGTTATTCTAGAAGCAAATATATACCAACACATTGAAACATTATAGCAAATTTTGGATATATTTTTATTCAGAAAAAGAATTCGATCTTTGCATAATACGAAGAATTGTGATGAAGCTAGAGATTCATTTAATGCCACATTATTTAGTAATGTAGCAAATATCCAATATATTGTACAGAAAGAACAAAAATATTCAAAAGTAAAAATTAGGGATTGAAACATGAGAAGGTTTATATTTTTACAACGTTAAAAATTGAACTGAGAAAATTTATGCAATATCCAACCTGAATAGACATTACAAAATGTTATTTCGTTTTTATTTATGAATTTCTGCACTGCTGATTTCCATGTTAAGATATAATATTTCGATTTAAAATTTGTGTTTCAACAAGAAAAAAATCTGCGTTTTTTAGTCTATGCATAAATTAAAAAAATTAGTAAAAGTAGTAAAAATTTATACAAATATTTTCTAGTCTAAAGCTGTCATCCATTTTAAATAAATGCAAATTAAATTTATAAAAAAAAATATTATACATCCGAATGAAAAATTATTGTAAAATCTTGTGATGTATATTTACTTTTCTTAAAAGATAAGTTTCGGATTTGGTACAGAAAGCAGAAATTTGATTATTGTAAATTTCCATGAATCAAAAAAGTATTAGCAGAGCATTAAAAATACGATTTTATTGCTGTAATACACATATGACTTACTATAAATAAATAGTCTGCTTTTTCAGTTGAAATGTGTCAACACTATTATCATATTGCCACTAAACATTTTATTTCTTCTAAGAAAATGGAGCGGGTGGTTTGGTTTGGATATGGTAATCCTTTGATGTGGAGAAAAGTATCAATGGCAGAAATAATATTTGTTTTGTAGTCTTAGCCGCAACCTGCGTGGGTGGTTATTACGTGGGTGTGACTATTTCCTGTGACATTTTTATAGGAAAGTTAGGAAAGATGTGTTTGCTGATCACACAGATCTTTGGTTATAGAAAGTGCATAAAGAAGAGATTCACTTAGATGGAAGACAAGTGGAAAATACTGAATCGCAATATATTTATGTTTCGTAGTTATTTTAACACTATAAACTTTCAGTTAGAACTGTCCCCTTCTTTCTCCTTATAAATATATTTATGAAATTTTAAAGTATATAAATATTATAAATCATGAGATATTAAAAGGAAATATGATATCATAGAAAGACGAACATTTTAAAGAAATATTTCTTTTTTTACACGCAAGTGTGATGTTATGAAGTTTTAATAAAATCCAACAATTTTGTGGAGAACTTGCTCTAGTTTACGGATAAAAAAAATCTTTAAAATTAAATTTAACATTTGATCTTGTATTCTGTTTTTTTATTTTACAGTTTACAGATAATTAAAGTTTGTAAATAAAAAAACATATATCTGAAGAATAAAATCAAAATCATAGGATAATCCGCATCATTTTAAAATTATTCTTTATAATTGCTATCTTGATTTCAACATTTGCATATCTTGAATTCTAAATTCCATAATATGAGTATTTGCAATAACAAATATAAGTAAATTGTTTATTAATATATCTCATTTCCAAAGTTTAAAAAACTACATTTTAATAAATATCTCCAACTATTTATTGAAAAATGTACTTCAATTCCTCCATTTGAAAAATAAAAATGACACACACACACACACACACACACACACACACACACACGCACTCCCCCCCCCCACACATATATAAGATTTATCACATTTTCGAAGCGCGTTATTTCAAGACTGAATTCAATATGCCTTATATCTCAAGACTAAAAATAATCTTAGATTTGAAATGAAAAAATAATAAATACCTTTTCATCTTCCATGCAATCAACAAATTTTTGTTAAAGTCCTCCCTAGCATAGCTAATTAAAATGTGGTAAAATTATGCCTCAGTATGTAAAAGAATTAGCATATAAATAAAGAATTAAATACAGTAGATAATAAGATTTCTTTCTTTCGCCACGATTCTTAAAAGAAATAATTACACACTATATTTATAATCCTATGTTTGTTTATTTTCCGAAAAACTTCATTCCATTTAATGGAAGAAATTTTCAATCAAAATTTTAATTAATAGCAGAGTTTTGCTATACGTCCATTCAATTGTAGCTGAGAAAATTCTTTTTTTCCTTAATAACAACTCTTATTTCTCTTTAAAATACAACGTATATAATTATGCACAATTCAATATGTAGTATTAATTCATCCCTTGCCTGAATCACACAAACAGTAAAAACATACAAAAAGACATCTGAGAAACTGTGAATAAAATCAAAATGTCAAAAATTGAATTTGAATTAATGAGAATTCAAAAGAATTTTGGTGTTCACTTTCCAAAAGAACTTTTTTCTACCTCTTATGGTTGCAATAATCAGAATAGAAAAGCAATCGCGGAAATTTTTAATTAAAAATTTTTAATTTAAATCCTGTCATCAAATACTTGTGCTTTTCATGTTTCAACAATGTCATTACTGAACGCTGGAGCTATAATTAATGGGTATCTTTCCGAAGTAAAATGAATATCTTTGTGTGAAATGAAAAGATGGGGATGGAGAAAAAAGTTTCTGGATTTTAAATGGAAAAATATCCGAGTTCAGAAACTTTATTTTTCATTTCTTTCCATTTCATTTTTTTTTCTTTTTTTTCCCTCTTTTTCCTTTCTGGAAATATGATGTACTTTTTTTAACAGAGGATTTTATCGGCAGGAATCAGAGGGAGAAAGATTAGGACTTATCCGATTTTAATTATATTTTGTGCTTTCCTACGTTTGACAAGGTAAAGTTAATCGTTCTTTCTTTGAGAAGGAGTTGCGGACTGGAAATCTTTACGCTACACGGTTTTTTTTTTAATTAAAAAATTTATCTTCTTCCTTCTTTGCATGTACAGCACGAAAGCCAATGACAGGGTGAATCTATATTTAACTTCGAATCTGAATAATAAATTAATGAAGTTCTTTTCCCCTTGTTGTCCATTTTATTACTGAGAAATAATTTTATCTTCACTGCTTGTATTCATATCAATGGTTAATGGACAGAAATAATTGAAATATCGATAGACGTGCTTCAGCAATTCAAAAATAAATTTCTCTTCTCAGCATATGCAGTTACACTGAGATGGAAATCACTTCAGTTAATTTAGTATCGGATTTCTCTTGCTCGTATTTATACTTAAGTTTCTTATTTATAATTGAAACTGTTATATAAATGGTGTTTTTTCCTTAATCAGTTATTAAAAGGCTGGAAAAGTGAAAGCTTGAAATATATTCAATTATTTATATCTTATCAAAAATTATTTTTAACTTCAAATAAATTATGAGATGGTGTTAAACGTTTTGTTGTCTGTGTAAAAACATAAAAGTATTGACACATGTTGAAATTCAACTGGTAATAATCAATAATTTGATATGACTTCCTCTTTCCGATTCATTTTTATCCATACGAATATATTAAATGTTGTTATTTAAATTTAGATTGTTGATGGATATAAAAAGTGGAATTATCGATTATAATTGATAATTTTGAAAAATAAAAAGAAATAACGATTTTTTTTTATAAATCCCTGTTTAAATAATTTCTTTTATGTTTGTAAAGATAATTTATAATCGATTTTTTTATCCGTTTCCTTTCAGACAACCGTTTGTTATTTTGTAAATCTTTGCATTTTCTATGTAAAAATACTGTTTTAATATTTTTAGAAACAATTAACCAGTTTTCCCCTTTTTATCACTTGGGGCACCATCTCATAATGAACATAAAATAATTTATTTCTTTTCCATATTTTTTTGTGTAACAAAGAGCATTTTGGCTTATTAATAAAAGTGAATATTAAATATTGTTTCGATAAAATATATTTTTATTTGTATTATAATATTTGCCCACTTGTTTTACAAAATATCTTTCAAAATGAGGTTTCATGTGATATTTTCATGATAATATAGTTATAAGGAATATTTCAAATCAGATATTGTTATGCTTACTGGTGTTTAAATATATTTTTATCGTCATATTTAACATGCCCGTAGAGATGCGTCTATGTATATTGCTTAGTTTTATTAAGATTAACAAAATTATTGAAATTGAGATAATTAGGTAAGTTCAAATACAGTTATAATGATCAGTTATAAGACAAATAAAAGCGGCATTTAAATTTTTTTCGCATGAAATTAAGAATTTCATTATATTTTCCCCCCAACATCACTGAATAAAAATTCATGTTTAATATCAACAGATATATTTTTATTTTAGGGATATCTGAATAAAAAATGTTATATACATTCTAATATGTAATTAATTCAAAATCAAATAGACTTGAAATAATCGTATAATCTTAGCAATGTGTATATATTCTACAAAAGTACATTTTATACTCCGATAATTATAATTCAGGTTATATTAATATTTAAAAGCTATCATCAGTTCTCTTATAGAAACGATTTTATAATCTATCCGCATATTTAAGGTATTGAGTAAGAAATAGTCTTCTAGCATTTCTAAAAAATGACGATTCTGATGATTAATACAAACAAATATTTACTGTATAGAATACAATAATTGCATGGCTTAAAATTCATCTCATTATGGATAGGATGTAATAATAATTTATTACACTTAACTTCATTTAAGTAACATTTACTGAACATTACATTATATTCTTAGGCCACTATAGTTTAACCTATATTTAATTTCACAAATTTCGTATTATGTATCTGATTACTGTTTCCCTTCCTTTAGTTCTGTTAGAATTAAATTAAAACAGAGAACACTGCATAGAATATTATAAATGATAGTAGCGTTGGGGATTTACACAGTGTCAATTTATTTAGAGGAATAGGAAGAAATCAATACAATTAAATATCTTTCGTTTCATATATAGCGAACAATTTTATAACATTAGTCATCAGTAGAAAAGAGAAATGTCTTCTAATTAGATATAACAGTTTGTTTAAAATACAGTGCTAATTTAATGAGGAGTAATAATTAATGATTTTTTTCCTCGCAATATGCCAAGCTTCCAATATTGATTAAATAATTTTTTTAAGAAAAATAATAACGTTGTAGATTTGCTAATATATCGAAGCAAAACGAGTGAATAAAACCTTTTTCTTTTAAATTCTCAACTTATTTTGTTAAGTTCATGCATTTTTTTACACTTTTTTTCTAAACTACCGCTATATCGTTAACGTCATATATAATATTAACGACGTCTTTGTTAACGTTAATTTCTCTTAAAAATTGTCCATATAACATTAAACGTTATTACATGTAAAGTTGAAAATATAACAAATATTTTAATGCTGACGTTGAATAAAATTCTTATAATTGCAAAAAAAGTCAATTTTAAAATGTTATCAATGCTTAGTTTTCATATAAAACAGTAAAAAAAATCAATTTTACAGGCAATATTGCTCAACAGAACGAAAGTATCTGAGGTTTTCAGCAACACTCTCCTCTAAAAGCAATTCAGAACTGTCTTTATTTAAATAATAAATGAGGAAAGGAAATAACAAAATTTAGAGAATGACTGAATATGCTAAAATCTTCTTCCATTTATGGCTTATAAATATGCAAAACTTTTCTTTGATTTCGACACAAACAGGAGTGATTTTAAACTTAGGGAAATAGCAGAAGAAGATAGTATTTTTTTTAGATAAATGTTTAAAAATGTTTTAACATTAATTTGAATTGAATGTCAATGTTTATCTTTGTCGATAATAAAGGTGGTGAAACAGATTTGTAAATCATAACTTTTAAAATTACCCTCGGGTTGAATTAAAATAATATTTTTTTTTTAAGTTTGAGCATCTTATATCAAAGGAATCTATTTGAATTTCTGTTTGAGAATTATAAATTAAAAGATTCATTTTTTTTGCCATTTAATGGAATAAAATTGAAGCATTCTAATAAATAAAAAATCCTTTAAAACTTGACGGCTGCTGAGAAAAACATTATTTTGAGAAGTTTTAATTCTGAGTGGCGCTGAAGCATTGCAGGAAATGCATTATATTTGCTGGTACTTTAAAATCATTTAATTTTAAAATTATCATGTTACATAAAACATTTCATTGTGGTTTTTAATTTATGCGTTTTTTTATTTGCTGATGTATTTTATTCAGCATCTCTCACTTTGATTTTCTCTATTTTTTTTTATCAAAATCATGAAATAAGCAGCCTTCATATAGCATTATATATTTCTATTAACAATAACGGTTACTATTATTATTGATAACTCACAGGCTATATCTTTTAATCTAGAAATACCAAATTTAACACATATAAAATTTGCAGCAAGGAATGTCTCACTCGGGATGATTTATTGAAATTTCAATAAATAAATATTAAACTAAATGTTGAAACTTTTTAAAGTAGCTTTTGAAAATATTACTTCATTGTTTTTTAAATCTCTTTAAATTAAAAAAATAATTATCATTATAGTGATGTCAATTTGTTTCTGTATATTTTACATTTTTATAACATTAAAAAGTATTTTTAATTATATTTATAAACAACATGTATGCATATATAGGTTCCACTTTTTTATTGCGATTAATATTTCATTTTTTTTGTATTGTTAGTAATCAAGACATGAAAGTTTACTTTTCTATACTAAATAGATTTTATTAATTTAATGATAAATTTAATAAGTTTTTCAATGTTGTTGAAATTAAGATTAACTTCAGAATTAAGTGATAGTGAGGGTTTTTTTGATAGTGAGGGTTATCAGTGATACAATTGGGTTAATAAAAGAAAATAGAATGAAATACATAGCACAATAAATTTATTGGTAAGACTCAAAAATGCTAAATGTCTGTAAGAATTTGAAATATAAGAATGTTTTTCAAAGGAAGCTGTTATGACCAAATCATAAAAAAATAATCATTTGAATTTTATTAGCAACAATTTATTCTGCCCTATAAAGGAAATGTGCGGCTCTCAAATTAGTAGATCATAAAAAGTGTCTCGTATTTTTACAGGATGTTTCAATGAACCGTTTCAGAACTTCTAAGAGGGGTAGGGTACATTCTGACAACTCAAAATCATATCGCAATATGGGGTCTGAAATGCTTTCCTGAAGTGGTGTTGCACACAGAAGCACCATAAGGAAAAGAGATTGTAAATGAGAAATCGTTTTAATAATACATGAACAGAAGCAAAAGGTACGTGGATTAAAGTAAGTGTTCGAAATTTCTTCCACCACGGGCTACAATGCAGGCCTCACATCTCCGACGCATGGACATCCGAACATTCTGGAATACTTCGTTTTGCTACGTTTCATGTATTATTAAAACGATTTCTCATTTATGGTCTCTTTTCCTTATGGTGCTTCTGTGTGCAACACCGCTTCAGGAAAGCATTTCCGACCCCACATTGCTATATGATTTTGAGTTGTCAGGATGTACCCTACCCCTCTTAGAAGTTCTGAAATGGTTCACTGAAACACCCTGTATAAAAGTTTCAATCTGTCGTAGTGTGAAAGAATTCTTTTGTTCATTTGGATTTCGCGATAATAAAATAAAATATATCATATATTTAGAAATTGATTAAGTTTTCAAGTTATGACTCATTTAGAGTCATGAATTCAAGTTTAATCAGGAAATTTGAAAATGATTTTCAGCTTTCTAAATTTTCTAAATAGATTGTTAGCTGCTTTGAAAATTTATCAAATTTGATAGTTTGTTTATTATTCAATATTTTTTTCTCCGTTCGGCAATGATATTTTTTTCTGTGAATAGATTAATATTGATAGATCAATGAAATAACGAAAACACATGCAGCGAGGTGTATTATTCCAACAACGTTAATGACAAAATTATTTAAAAAACTTTGACATGTATGAATTGTTTGGTGCAAATTCTTAACATTTGATACTCAATAAAAGGAAGCTGAATGACTTTCTATAGTTTAATCTTATTACATACGTTCTATAAATCTTCCCCGCTTAAGAACTCTTCCTGGGCTGCCTGAAATGCTGCCTATCCTGGTCGTTTTCTTAAATGCATCTTCAGTTTTTGTCACAAACGCCTTAATTGAGTCTTGATATGATGATGTTTAGGATATATTTCTGAGGACTCCACTACTAGTCATATTTCTAGAAATTATTTTTTGCTCTTATGAATCACCCTTTAAATGGGTTTCACATTTATTAAATACAGGGAAAAATAAAAGCACATTTCCTTATCTCTTTATAATTTAGAAGAAAATGTTCCTTTTTTTTAAAAAATACGATTCATACACTTTAGGTATGCATATACAGACACTATATAGCAATAAGGTTATACTAGAAATTTTTAATGTAATTTTGCTGTCATATTTCAGAAAAAGACAGAACACCTCTCACTCAATTTATCTTCCAGGTATTCAAGCAGAACGGTTGGTCCCATACGGCTTTGGAAGTGGTACATAGATAAGAGCATGCCAAACTTGCTGTCTTGAAGTTAACTTAATAAATTTCAATTACCATCACATTTCTATTGCCATCTAGAGGATAATAAGTCAGCAACAAGGAAGCTGAATCCCGGAGGTAGAGCAAGCAACTCATGTTGATTCAGCAATAATTGATGATGTCGGCCATTTCATTCGCTGACCTAAAGTGAAATGAGTGGATGAAATATCTCCTGGGAGAAATTGTGCAAGAATCTTGTGTACTCAAACTGTGCAGAAGTGCTCTTACGGCAACTTGACCCGAATCCTTGGGGATGAACTAAGTTCCGTGCTAAAGACACTGAAAAGTTAGCAGGAATTTTATTGAATGGGAGGCTTTATTTTCTTTTAAAACGCCTTTTGATTTCCATCATGGTACAAGATTTAAAAAGCATCTGAAATGGTTTCTAATAAGAACAGCCTTACTTATTAATATCGGAAAGAATGTTGGAATTTTATTATTGAAAATACACTAAATATAACTATATGCTGTTGCAGTAGATTAATTATATTACATTCAATACTGAAAATTAATATCTGTAGGTGTAGATACAGATTAGAAGAAATTAACTAGAAAATATGAAAATTATTTACAGTCTAAAACCAGGAATATATCAGAGAATTTTCAACCAACCAAAGTTTCAGATAAGGGGGGGGGGGATAAAACTAAAACGGTCCTCGAATTTAAGAAACAATCGGTGTTGCTATGGCAGTTGTTGATATTTGCTTATAGATGATAAAAGAAATTTCACTGTCAATATTCTCATTTACCTCAGTTTCACTGCATTTAAAGTAAAGACCGTCTGCAAACATCCTAGAAAGGCTACCTTTATACAACCTTCTTTCAACCTTCATACATATGTGATAGCCAGTATTCATATTCAGAAGAGAATCACGAAATAATAATTATTCTCATGTCTTTCATAATACAGTACATATATAAGAAATTTATAAGATATTTTATAATAAGATATCATACGACAGCATGAGACTTTGAAAGAGCATAAAAAGTTTATTGCAAATCAAATTCCGTTTGTCTCTCACAATATTCTCACAAAAAAGTAGGAATTATCATGTTATATAATATCATGAAGGCAAATATGTTTGAATTTTTATAATAAAACATATTTCGTATAATAAAACAAATATACTGAATAATATAAAAAGAACTTCATGGTATTTTCTGATATCACTTTTTTTACAATTAAAGCACTGTTTTTCAAATATTACATCAAAATCTTACGATTTTATTTTTAAAAAAATCTTTCGTGTATGCAGTTCCATTATTATGAACTCATTTTCTGTGCTATTGTTTATTATCTATTTTACATTTGCAAAATTGAATTTTAATTAAAATGTGGAAGGCTTTTATTTCAAGGATATTAGTGTTTCTTCTTCAGCATTTTATAAAATTGTTAATAGAGAAACGGTTTTTCATGTAACATCCTTTTAGTTCTGTATTGAGAAAAGCTTCGTTTTCATATTTACTATTATTAAGGGTCATTTACTGTTTCATTGTTAAAGTTACTATGGTAGAAACGAATGTATGTAAGAATGAGATGCAAATATATTTTTTTAAATATTGATGAAATGCATGTTAATTGCTAATTATGCATGTTATAATTATTAAATTGCTTAATATTTACCTCTTTTGAAGCGCTTTTTAAGTATAAAATATATACTATTCTACAATATTCTTTAAATCTAAGGAAACTAGCTAATGTAAGTAAATATTTCTATTTAAATGAAATTAATTTATATATGCAATATGGTAAACATGTCTCACTTTTTATATGAAAACCATATTTATTTATTTATTTATTCCTTCGAATATAGTTTTTAAATTTTTTGATCAAGAAAAAATCAAGAATGCATAAAGCGGATATTGAATATTAGTTGTCATCAGCTATGCATCCTGAGCAAATAAGTCATGCGAACCATTTGCCCATTGCAATAATTCCTGTAATACCAAGAAATATAGGTATCTAATTAAAATCTATTCATTTTATATAAGAATACTAACTTATAAACTTAAACTTCTGAAAGTATGGATCAGATACTTGCATATGATTCATAAAATTTCAACTGTTTCACAAACAATAATTTTTTTTTATCCCAAAATATTGTTTACAAAATTGTAAAAAAAAAATATCCATAATGCTACAGAAGATTATATATAAAACAGAGCTAATAATGTGAATACGTTAAATGAAATGCTTTATTTTTATAGTATAAAAATCATTTAAAATGTATTAAGATACAAAATAATTGGACATGATAATGGGATTAGTAATTTTCACCATATTCAAATTTTGGGATACATGAAAGGGAAAAATTCAGTTGTTATAATGACAATTTAAAATTAAACTGCTGTAAGATTTTGTTTAAGTTTAAAAATAATGAATATTACCTCAAACTTTAAGGATAAAAAATAATTTCTTAAAAATGAAAAAATAATGCACATACAGAAATGTTCTCTACTCTTGCTTACTTTAGTCATTACAAGCAGAAGCAAAATTTGCAAGGAAATGGCATTTACATCGTTATAAATACTTGAAGTTAAATGAGATAAGTAAAGAGTAACGATTATTTAGTTGTCTTCTTGAACTGTCTTCAGAAACCTCAGAAAACGGTTCTTTCAGTGAATAATTAAATCTTCCTCCGTTCCTTTAGTACAAATACTGGTTTTCTAAAAATCAATTCTCATGAACGTTTTAGAGATCCATCTTCTATCCAATTTAGCAAAACTACAGAACAAATTACAAATGCAAAAGGCAGGCATTCTTCTTTGGTCACAAGCTCTGAAGTGCAATTAGGCGTAAGAAGAAGAAGCTTGAAAAAGGGAAGAAAATCCTCTCCCAGTTGTCTTATTTATACTTCAGAAACATTGACAGTCCTGGTGTTCCTGCCGTGCATTAGTCAAACCCGAATGATGACTGGGGACGCCAGCGTCGAGGCTTCAAAGTAACTGCAATGAATGCAGCCCAAACGTGACGTGAATTCCATTGTTTCACGTCTCCTCTGAACGGGAATGAACACTCCAGGAATTTCGTTACAAGCTGTTTCGATTTGTCCAGAAGACAAAAGAAGAATGGGCGGTCGTTAGGAGAAACTGAGGCTGATGGAGGTCTGCGTCGAACGACTGGCGCTGTAATTTATTTGGAAACAATTGTAGTTACAGCCAGTGTTTGGCAAGCTAATGGGGGTAAATATATCAGAATATTACTACGGTATTCTGTGATGATCACTGTAAGTAGTGAAAATGCTTTATTTCCCTTAAATGTCTGTCAAAGGATTTTAAATGTGCTCAGTTTATTCGCTTCGCTGGAAAATTTCTGTGTTTAAACCATCAGCTATAATGGCTTAGAATGATTGAGGATTTTGGTGTTTCTCTTTCAGTAATGATTATGTTCATTCTTGACATGGTATGTGTTTAAGATTTATTTAGCAAGCTAGTATTCCTTTACAAAGAAATTCTTGCAATTCCCAGAATCAGCTCAATTTATGAAACAAACCATTATGATAGTTTCATAAAAAATATAATTAGCAATTTTTTTTTATCACTGAAGATTATCATTTATAATATTGAATTAAAAAATACGAAAAAACTACAAAACATAATGCGTGCAAGGATTAGCCTCAAAGGCGGTGATGATTAGCCTGTTTTAAAAATCTAATCCAATAAAATGGTATATTTCTCATTTGTTTACAAGGACAGAAAACTTTATATATATATCAGTGATTTGCCGATAGTTTTCATTTCGAAATTCATCCCAATATCAATTTTCAAGACATAAATGTATTAAAAATGTTCAGCTTCTTTTAATGGCATGCATTGCATGTCAATATAGTATATCATAGCGAACTTTTACATCTAATGCCAAGCACTGGGGGAAAAAAAGGATATTTCAAAATTCTAATGGAATCGAATAATATGGTCACAAAATCGCATGACAAATTTTTTTTATACTAACAAATATTTATCTGCACGATTCTTATTTTGTGTTGTTTTTGGTCTTTTATAAGATTGGAAGTTTATCCCAAAACATGTTATCGCTTTTATTGTTACGTATGTTGTATGAGTATGAACTGACTTTATTTCAAATTATATAATAATTATAAAATAATATATATTTTTATCTTTTATATGTTTTATAAATTTTAAAAGGGGTATATAAATGTATGTTCGTAATTGTTTGTTAAGATATTATAAGAATAAAATAAATACTGCATAAATCTCCGAATTCATTTACACAATTTTTACTAAGCATCTAATTTAACGAATAACACTAAAATAATTATTTCATAATTTAACCAATCTAGTTTATCATTATGAATTCAAAATGAATTCGAAAAATTACTCTTTTATATTTTAATCTGTTTTGAGATGCATACTTTTTCAGAATCTTTGAGCAATTTTAAAATGTTCCTCTTTTTAGAAAATTTATTTTTAAACTCATTATAATGTGTTGTTATATTAATATGTAAAGTAAAAATGAGTTTTTTTAAAAGTTAAGATATAAAAGCATGTGAATATTATTTAAACAGCTTCAGAAGCTCTCAGATTGTTTTCTACATTATTGCTACGAACGTAATGAAACATTATAGGTAGAGGAAAAAATCGCTTCGTTATTGATTATTCCATAGCTTGTTGTTTGGTTGTAGCAAAATAAAAAAAAACATGTAAGATAATATTATCTCATTTTTCCAATGCAATTTAACATTTTTCAAAACTTAAATGATATACAATTGCAATTATAATGAGTTTAAATTTTTTAACAATCACACTCTCTATAAGATGAGAAATCTGTAAATTTTATAATATAACAAAATGAGCTAAAAATTATATCTTGTTATATTTGCACTGGCATTGAACATTTTCAAAAATAATGTAACAACAGCCTATATGAGGAATTCCTTGTCTACATCTATTGAAGTATTAATATAAACTACATTATGTATTCCATTGGGAACAAACAACACATTATCTTTCAAACAAACAAACAAAAATTAATGTACAGAATTCCTAATTTTACCTGTTTCTTAAAACTGGGTTGTTTTCTAAATTGTTTTGTATCAGAAGCTTCTGAACTAGAACCAAACTTCTATTACGAAATTCTAATTTGCTGGTGCAAACTGGGATTCGAATAGTGTTTCGAGGTTCGTTATTGTGTGCTACTGTGGTGTAACCGACACTAAAACCATTGCAAGAACTTTCTTTACTTCACATTTCTAACACAACACATTTCTAAAATTACCAAAAGCACCGAAGTCATGTTATTTCAGCTTGCACACTTTTTAATCTTCTTCCATGTGAATCCAAGAGCTCCATAAAACTCGGAATTTGGGAAGTGAAGAAATGCATTTCAATGTTCAACACTGGCTCTAAAAATACGCATGTGAAAAATTTTAGCCTACTAAGCAACTGCTGGTCTGAATAAAACGAAAAGCAATCGAGCAAGGTTTGTGCTAACGAAAAATTCGCGAATCGGAAGAATAACTGCTTACGAATGTCGTGGTGGGAACCCTAAACAAGGAAATAGTAGTGCTATTTCTCCACGAACCAGAGCTTCACCAAACACTTAAAGTCCAAGGGGAAAAAAGTAAATAAAGAGCTCGCAGCTATGCCTGTGAACACTGAATTTCACGTAGAGCTGGGCTTCAGGACAGATTTACAAACCGTGAAAATGGAATTAAAGGGCTTAAAGGTTAGAGGAAAAGGAAACGCTATTTTGCGCCGCACTGGCCGCAGTGTTTATTGTTCGACTATTTTTGCTCGACATTCCATAACATTAACTTTTCCACTGCCTCTCGAATTCCATTTGTAATAACTCGTCGTGGTGAAAGAAATAAACATTTCAGACAGTGACAATGCCCAGAGCACATAGATGATATACTGTGGCAGAAGAAATGCCCACTCTGTGATAAAATTGCTCCCAAGTATATATTGTAGAACAGAATGCATTTTTATACAGTTTTTGTGATATTACGTCAAATAAATGAATTAAGTTTTATATGTTTGTCATGGCATCCTTAGCTGTGTTCATATATTTGAAGCAAGCTGACATTGTTAAACCTCGAAATGGTTATTGCTGATGATGTATTGAGAAATGACTATTATATGACAAAAATATGCTGTTGTTAACACTAATAGAAATTTAGAATTTATATTAAATGTATTGTGCGCCCCCTGAAAGATAAATCTCATTCCATATCTATATTTTTTTGCATTAGATTTACAAAACTTGTTGCTTCTAATATATTTGTGACATATCACTCTTCAATGATTACTATTGTTCATATCATTACAATTTCATGGTATTATAATAATTGTTTTTCAATTAATAATGTAAAATATGTCATACTTATTTTATTTTTTATCGAAAATGATAATCCGTTTTTGATAATTTTAAATAATGTTCACTTAATTAAAATACAAAGTAAAAATATTCTTTGAACTGCTTTTGCAAGTAAATAAATATGCTTATAAGCAAATTTTTGAAATTTAATTTCATTATTACCCATCGAGAACAAGGCAGAATTAATTCGTATCTACACATTACGGTACCTATTGGATAGTTATTCAAATCGCATGAAATGATTTGCTCTGTTATTTTCTACAGATATTAAAATATAATATATTCAAAAAGTTTAATTGTACTAATAAACATATTGAGCTCATAATGTGTAAGCCGAGAAGAGTATTTTATGTAATCTATGCGAAAACAAATTAATATTATAAAGTTTGAGTAGTGTAGTAGTTAAGTAGTAAAATTTACAATATTCAATTTGAAAAATATTTTTTAAATCAGTGATTTTTCATACATTTTTCTATCAGAATCCTTTGCGTGGGGATTTTATTTAATCAGGATAAATCTATTTTATTAACATTATTATAGGTGACATTGTCTTTCAAAATTATATATATTAGAGAGAAATGTACAGAATTAGGAATCCTTACCCGTTATCTTGTAAATTTAGCAAAAGGGTATCAACTCACCTGTAAAGAAAAAAAAACTTTTATTAGACAAAGAAATAAAAAAAAATGTCTTCTAATAACAATTAGGAATGTGCGCACAAAACATGAATGTTCGCTTGTGTGTTTGTGCATTTCTTCGTGCGTGTGTATGCGTTTGATAAGCAAAATTAGTTTAGGCACAGTTTTTACTTAGATATACCTAATGTGACACGAATATATTTTAGATTATTGAAGTGATTTTCAATTATATTTTTATTAATAAAACTGAAAACGTATTTTGAGTTTATAAATCATGAATTAATGTACAAAATTGGTTTTTTACATTATTTAATTTTTGTTGTTGTTGTTGTCGTATAGATGTTTTCTTGAATTTTGACATTTTTATATACTTTTTTTAAATAATTTTCAATTGTACATTTCATTTCGCATTGAAAATCTAATTATTTTCATTGCTTCATCAAATACCCAATCAAGTAATTATCTCCTATTGGTGAAAGTCAAAGAAAGATTTTCTTTTTATTAACTACTCATTTTAAATGACAAACTGAAGTTTCAATACACGAAAGATGATACATAATCAGAAAATAGATTATTTGCATTGTTAGGTTTTTATTGTTAATGTGATGCCATCAGTTTTTACTTGATTAAAAAGTTTCAAAAAAGCAATAAATAAAATAAATATAAAACTATTAAAATAGCATGACTGTAATGACTATCTCAATATGTTGCTTAAAATTAATTTTTGAAGCTTTCATGGGCAACAAAATTATGCTAGCGATATTGTATTAAGTTTAATACAACTATATTTTGCAGTGAACCAAGCAGTTTCTGGGAAATAATATGCTATTATAGATGTCAATGCTATCGATACTTAAAACATTGTAAATGGAATATTATTTTTTTAAAAAAAATTCTTATGTTTATTTTCTATTTGTAGAATGCTCATTTCCAAGCATATATTCATTCCATGGTGCACAAATTATTTTTTTAATAAATTCAAGGCTTTATATGTTTTATAATAAATTTAAACTTATCTTTCAAATATAATAATATGCAGAGTGTCAACTCATATCTTGACCTCGTTACTAATTGCTAATCTTGTAGAGATAGGGATATAATTCCAAGATAAAAATGTTTTGAATGATGGGGGGGAATTATAATTTAGACTATTTGAGTCAATATTTCTTAAAAAGTTGCAAATTCAAACTTATTATATGGCTCACATCTCTATAAGTCATAGTAAAAAATTAATGATGTTCTAAAGCATGCGATAAAAAAACTTTATTATTTTAAAATTAAAATCTGCCTAGTTATTGCTGTATAATATAAATAGAGATATTTGATTTAACGAAAAGTTTGAATAAGTGAGATGATTGGATGAAATTAAAAATGCCATTGTTATTTTTATTGGTGTATATATTCAAAAGAAAACTTTAAAATAATATTCAATTTATTCATATATAATAATAGAAATATAATAAGTCTGGCTCAATTAAAAATATGATGAAAAAAAATAAACCTCTTTTATTACAAAAAATAATATTTAAAATTCAGTTATTATCAAAGATTCTAAAAATTTGAAATTTAAGTCAATTTACTATTAATCTTTAAAAGTTTTTTGCATTAAGAATCATTTTTAAGTTCTTTAAATTAATTTTGCCAGGTATACACAAACAGATACAAATTGCAAATGTAATATAAATGTTAATTCAAAACTCTTTTCCAATTTAAAAGCAGTAACTCAAATAAAAAATTTTTTTTTTCAAATAAATGAAAATATTTGAAAAAAATTAGCAATAGCATTTTGTTATAAGCGGCTGAAATTTTACATTATAAAAGAAGGACTTAAATTCTTGTTTGGTAGTTACTAGTTTGACAGTTACTTAGCTATCTATTAGACATAATTTCTATTTTTATTTAGAAACATACATTTTCTTTTTGTTCTTTTTTCTTCTGTTATGAATACTTGGATATTTTAAATATTTTTTTGTTGTAATCAAAGTTTTTACAATTTCTGACATAAAGTGTAATTTTTTTTTCCATTAAAGCATTAGAAAAATGTAAGTTTAATTACACAGCAGTGAAGTGTTTCTACTGGAACATGATCCCTTAAAATCTTTATCGAGGCTACATATTTATCTTCAAAATTCCTTAGAGATCTGCAATGCTTCATAAATCTATCAATTTTAATAGCAGAATCATATTTTGTTTTTGAAAAGTCACAATGCCAAGAACATTTTACTAAATTTTATTTATAAAATACATTTATAATTTACTGAGATACATTTTATAAAGGTAGATTTCTTAACTTTTTGAGATAAACATGAATTGACATGAACATAAAAATTAATTTCTTCATCAATTAAATCATTTTTCCGTTGGAACTATATATTTATCTCTAACGTTGTAGGAATTAGCTATTAAACTCCATTCAGTATTTATACCCTATGTAATTTCTACAAATATTTAAATAACAACGATTTAAAGAAACGATAAAAGTATTTCTTATTATCAATCAATATGGTTATAAAGAAACAATTCTTCTGAGATATTAAAAGATTTTACTAGAGCAATGAAAACCTATATCACTGTAATTCGAACACGTCATTTAAAAATAATAAGTTTCAAAAGAGAATCTAAATGCCATGCATCTTTTCTTTATTTCTGTCATATTTATTGCAAATACTTCCGCCGAAGACAACGAATACATCAAAATGCATGACATCACATATCCTATATTAGAAAGGATACATCATACATCCAGGGCTACATCCTACACATCCCTTACAGCAGGATAAAATCGTGATTACTTCTGATATAAACAGTCCGAGCACAAAATCAGGAAACGTAGGGCGGCCTGATAAGTCCTCGACTATCTGATACCACTTTTGCCAGGCCTTTTAGGGTCTTTCGTCCGTCGCATACCAAACATGAAAGCATCGAGGACTTTCCCCTACTTATTAGTATTCGGCCTGATTTTGGGCTTTCGACTAAAGTTATCTCAGGATGTCATTGTTCTCCTACTTGATATACATTGAAGATTCCGCGGTTTCTATTTCCAGATGCCGATGGTAGCTGGCATCCGGTTGCAGTTGTTGTTAGAGTAGCCTTATCTAAAGTGGGTCCTCTTTGTGGTCGGAGAACTGCAGTTGGGGAATTGAAGGGGAAAAGAGCACTGGGAATGTGATTTTTCTGGAATTCTATTGAAGCTCTTATTCTCGGGTTGTGATGGTATGATGTGTGATTCCAGGTATATCTGAACTAATGAAATGCTTTTCTGCTTTCAAAAGCACTGTGAATTACTTATGAAAATGGAATTTGAGTCTAAACATAGTTTAGCATAATAAGCAAGATATGGTTTGACAGAATGATATTATAGCTGATTTAATATTCTCAGTTGGTTTTTAGTATTATTATTTATTTATTTTTAGTATTTATTTCTTATTTAATATCAGTTAACCAACTTGTACAGGCTTGCAAGCTATTCTTCTAATAAATTATTGAGGAATATTACCTTCCTTATACTACTTAAGCAATTGTAGAACATATTAAGTGAAGGAAATGCATTCTTTGCTTTTATTTCTTTTTAAAATAAAATAATAAACTTTAATATATATACTTTAAAGTACTAAAAATACAATATTCTAAACTGTATTATAACTCAAATTAAAAATAACCTTTATTTGAGCCGCAAACTTTTTAAAGAAAAATCGGTATAAATTATTTTATTGTAAAACTTTACACGGTCACATAACGCAAGCCAAAATTAGGCATTATATGGACAATATCGTCCATTCTTTCTTCTTTGATTTAGAACCAAATGTCCTTGGTGTCTATTTTATTTGAATAAATATTCGATGTCT
The DNA here is from genome assembly GCA_026543865.1 of Argiope aurantia. Lineage (NCBI taxonomy): Eukaryota > Metazoa > Arthropoda > Arachnida > Araneae > Araneidae > Argiope > Argiope aurantia. Next base: position 72,914 of record JAPMOR010020593.1, read on the forward strand.
TCAGTATTTTTTACAGTTTCTTTTTTTTTCTCTAGCTAGTTTCATTTTCAATTTATGAAAAGCTATTTTTTTCATACATGCTTTTTTGGGTATTCTAATTCAAGCATCAATACGTGTAAATTTCAAAAATATACAAAAAAAAGCATTCAAAATAAATTTTACCCAAACAAATTTTCTCTCAGAGGATATGGTAGAATATTTTTCTCTTTTCTTTAAAAGAGTTTAAATTTATAATTATTTTATGCTGGTAAGACTTGAATGCTAAATAGTATAACTTGGTAAGGTTCAAACATAAAAAAAAAATAATCAAACTCTATTTATATCGTCACTAAATAATTTAGTTTTTAATGCTATGTCACAGATATATAATAGAATTGAGGTTATGTTAAAGTTCTAACCCGAACTTTTATCCTAAGAAGTCAACCCATCCCAACAATATTATGATTAATATCGTTAAACTATTATGCAAGGACTTTATAGTACAGTAGTAAAATGTACTGTATATTTTACAAACTATAAGGATCTAACCTGAATTTTTATCCTAAGAAGTCAACCCACCCCAACAATATAACGATTAATATCGTTAAACTATTATGCAAAGACTTTATAGTTTATTAGTAAAATTAACTGTATATTTTACATCTTTAATATAACCTAAATTCTATTATATATCTGTGGCATAACATTAAAAACTAAATTATTTAGTGACGATATAAATAGAGTTTGAGAAATTATTTTTTATGTCTGAACCTTACCAAGTTATACTATTTAGCATACAAGTCTTACCAGCATAAAATAATTATAAATTTAAACTCTTTTAAATAAAAGAGTAAAATATGCTACCATATCCTCTGAGAGAAAATTTGTTTGGGTAAAATTTATTTTGAATACTTTTTTTGTATATTTTTGAAATTTACACGTATTGATGCTTGAATTAGAATATCCAAGGAAGCAGATATGAAAAAAATAGCTTTTCATAAATTGAAAATGAAACTAGCTATAGAAACCACTAGTAAAAGCGCTATCTAGGAATATCTTTACAAAAAGTTTTAAAAACTGAAAAGCTGTAAATAAATTTATAAATGCAAAACGATTTTTTTTCTGTGTATGTATGTAATGGCCAGTTGCTCCCCAACAAATCGATGCTTTCCGCTTACTCAACAATGTGGTTTCTTGAAAAGCATCACCTCCACACTTGTGGCTTTTATTTGCTGTTATCATATTTTAATACTGCTAAATAGCAATTAGTTCATCAGTACGAGCAGTAAATGTCAGTAGCCTCGATTTCATTTCAAACATAGAATACATTTTTGCTTTTTACCTAATAAATAGTATTAAAAATGTTAAATAAAACAGATTGTTTAAAATTTTTTAAGAAGTGCCTCCAAAAGCCTAACAATATTATTGAGGATCATTGTGGGCTGATCGCTTTTATTTATTTTGTCTAATAACATTAAATATACTACTATCCAGATTTAATTTTTTCTACTTGAAGTCGATACGCAAAAATAATAAAATAATCAACGAATCAGCAATTGGTTCACTTAACGATAGCTCTAGCTCTGACTATAGTTTTTGATGTAACTTAACGATAGACTTAACGATAGCTCTAGCTCTGACTATAGTTTTTGATGTATGATTTCGTATTAATTGCATTCGATTACAAGTAAAAAGGGATGACAAAAAATAAGATTTATACAGTGGGATAAGAAATGAAGAACCAGCTCAGATTCAAATATTTGCATTTGTGTTTATATTTCATTCTTTAATTGCAATAACATGATATGATTTCATGCGTTTTTGAAATTATTAATTAATTTTTTGTTGACTGAGACTGTATGCTAATAATCAACCTGAAGATGGCATTGAATATGATTTAAATAATATACAAGTTATTATTAGGGAAAAGCTAAATGAACAAATAAAATCTGCATTTTTTATTACCAAATTTATTTAGATGGTTTTGAACATGATTCAAACGTATATCAAAAGCAGGGAATACGTTTGAACGAAATTCCATTTAATTCAAAGTCGAAAAAAAAAAGCGAAAACGAAAATTGCGGGGTTTTTACAGTAACCTTATGATACACAGAGGAGGTATAAGGTTATTGAAAAAAATGCCATTCAAAGGTGATGCAGTAGCTGGTAGCTGTAAACAATTTATTTATTAGGGTATTATCATCAAAGTTGCTTCTTATTTTTGTGTTTTTTAATATGATTTTCTTCTCAAGAAAAGCAGTTAAAAAAAACGAAATTAAAAAATATGATTTTTTTTAAAATTCCGAATAATTTTCTTAATATTTTAATTAACAAAACAAATGAAAGTCAAACAAATGAAATTATTAAAATATCAGTAAGTAATAAATTTATTCATCATTAATATATGTTAATTAATAAGCAAACAATGCAGAAAACGTTTATATAATTAAGTGATTAATCAGCAGCAATAATAATGAAGTATAGTTCAAAATAAACCGATTAATTGATTTGCTTATTTTAAGAAAATTCCTTATTTAATTGGAAAATTACATTATGTGTATTAGAAATCTTAATCGTTTTTCAAAAGGAATTAATAAAGATCTGGCATAGATGGTTTAAAAATAAACGATGCAATCTATTTTTTTAAATGATAGAAAACTATGTTATTTGTTTGTGAATTAAACATTTCGGAAAAAAAAGAAACAAACACAAAAGTGATTTCGAAATTCTGGATCAGTTCTTTTAGCGTGTCTAGTAAAAAAATATATCTTAATTTCATCAACAATGTAAAGAATACAATATGATTTTAGTTATAGTCTTTATTAAAATGCAATAACAATGAAAATATTAGGCTGATAAAATTTAAAAAATATCTCCAATAAATCATACACTGGGACACGTATTTTCAGGAATATTGCAAAAAAAAAAAATCAAACTATATGCATAATATTTGATAGAGTATAAAAAATTTAAATCAATATTTAATTCCTTGTCTCTGGGTTTATGATCTCCTTTTCAGATTCAATATTTATTGACATGAAAGAAGATTATATTTTCAGAAGTTATTAAAAATTTTAAAAAAAGTCATTGTTAAAATTATTATGAAGACATTTTCGGGAACGTACTTATTGCATGTTATTAAAAAAGAGTCTTTGCTGTTTTAAAATGCATATATCATAGAGAAACAGCGCAAAAATGAAATAGTTAATGAAAAAAACCCTTCTTGAATATTCTCAAAAATACCTTCAGTTGCAAACGTAAGAATACATAATAAAAAAAGAAAATTATTAGTAAAGAACTATTCTATCAACCAAAAAGTGCATGAACTTTTCTCTAAATTCATAAAAAGAGCGGATACACTAGCCCTTTTTTCAAAAATGGTCGTCTTCAAATGCATAAAAATAAGAATTCTTACATCAGAAAACAAAACAATATATATATATATATATATATATATATAAAATTCCCATTGAAGAGACCTGTTTGACTTAGGGACTTATTTTATTCTTTTGTGACATTATTAAAGGTTATTTTTTTAATATTTGAAGAAAGAAGAAAAAAAAACTCTAATACTTCAGCACCATTTGTTATCTTACGGAAAGTGACAAACGTCTTCATTTTCAGTCGCCTTATTTCCATAATTCATTCATTTTCAGAAATTGTCATTTGCGAAGTCTATTCTATTCTTTTCTTTTTTTTCTGATAAATCCTTTCAAATTTTTTGCTTTTATTTATGGCAATATTAAAGAACAATGCAAAGAAAATCTGCTGGGCGAGGTCTTATAATTCATGGCTGCCGTTTTCGAAGACTGAATGATGCATTTTACAATTTAGAAAAATGTAATTTTATTTTGAAGTAAAGAAAGCAAAAAATGATTATTCTTCGTTCTTCTATAATTTTCCAGAAAAAAAAACAGTAACAAAACTTAAAATTAAAAATGATATGATAATGAAGAAGACTGACTTCTAAGAAAATTTGATAGGCATAGAAAATAATTCTAAAATTGTTGTAAATTTTTTTAAATGCTTGATTTATGTCGGAGAATACTGACTTTAATAATGATTTTCGTTTACGTTGCATTAAAGGATTTCAATAACTTATAATGAGCTGAAAGCATTTTTTTTCTGTTCTAGAACTGATGTTATTTTCGCTAACATTTTCAAAAATAATGTCTGTGTAGAAATCCTTCACAAAACAAAAGTAAGATATTAGAAATAATCCTTATTATCTAGTAATGTACGCTAATTTAATAGTTCAGCAGATTTCTACAGTGTAAACTATGAAAAAAGAAAACTAATTTTATTGTAGCCAATGGAGGAGATTAATACATTTAGCGCTTAATTTGAATAACTTTTTCTGAGTGAGTATTTTATAAATAAACAACGGAAGCTAAGATTTTGAATTTAGAAGAACTAAAATCGAAGAATTTAGTCAAGAATAACTTTCTCATTTTTTGTTTGTTTATTTATTTAGTTTTAAATATCAATACTTTCTAGCCTAAAATCAGATGCTGAAGTTTCACTTTTACTGCAATGGGGACATTCATTTTAGTAGTAATCGGTTTCATTAGAGCAAAAAATGTTCGAAACAATAACTTAGAATGCTATTTATAAAACCTTCATAATTTTGCTAAGAATATAATATTTTATTTCTGAACTATCCCTTGAAAGTTACGTAATCTCTCCTTAAATCTTTGTTAAATGTTTTGAAACTTTTATTCCTTAATATACTGTATTAAAAAAAATCTTATGTTTGGAAACTCAAAATGTACATACGGATAGTAAAAAAAAAAGCTCAAGATTATTTGAAAATTTAAAGAGATAATAAAATTAAAAGTTTATTGAATATTTAACTTAGATTTTTTTTATTTGTAATTTGAATACATGATCTGCAAAGCCTTAAAAATTGTACAATAAAATGAAAATAAATATTTTAAGATACAAATTTTATTATTTTATTTCGCATTATCCTTACTCTACTTGTAAAATTTTACTATTTTATGAAAATATTCATTGATTCTACAGTTTTATTCTTGTCTTTAAGAATTGCAACTTAATGCTACTGTTTCTTCATGGTTACATTAAAAGATGAAAAACAATTGATGGATATTAAACTTTTCTTAATGATTACCATATCGACGCTCATCGCCATAAAGATTCGTGTAATTACCATCTACAATTTTGCAAAATATTCCTTTGGAAGCGATGTGGGTTTATTCGCTGAATTACTGATACCTTGCTTTGCTCAAAATGAAAATATTTTTCCATCGCTATTTTATAAAAAGTGTACAATATTTCGAATTGAAAACATAGGAATATCAAGTACAATAAGGGTACAATATTTGAAATATTATGATACAGGAAATCCTTTTATCGACTGCGAATGAATATTTAATTAAAAGGTTGCATCAAACCGTTTATAAATCTCGTCGAATTTTAATACAAGAGATGATACCAAACATTTTAAAATATCAAAATTTTTAATATGGAATAAAATTTAATTATATGCAAATAGGAATGACTTGGAAGCAAATAAATAAAGTAATTCAACATATGTATAATCTACTCATTCAATGGGAATAACAAAACGTAGAATAAAATAGGAAACAGAACAATCATCTCGAACCAAGCTGCTTTTAATTGAGCCGCTATATGTATCATTATGGAAGTTCAATTGCTAACATTGGGACAACAGCATTAACTGCCACCGAATTTCATTATAACCATTATGTTAACAAATAATAATTATTTAAATATTTGTCCAAAAAAAATTCGTTGAAATCTATTAACGAAATGTAAAGATTATATATTGTGTCGTTTGAATTTTTACAGCGCACAAACAATTTATAAATATGCCTTTTATTTACATAATTTTTGTTACCAGTTTTAAAACTTCCTTATGAGATAAATTCTAAGCATCGCTAACTAAGTCAAAATTATTTAATAACTATTTGATAATATAAAATTAAACTATTCAGAGTAGCTTAGCAGAAAAACTATCTTTGGAAAAAAATCTGCATATGATTGTTGAATATAGGGGACATTTGCCTAATGAAGTGTTTCTGCACTGTTTGTGAACACGTACCCTGTGCACCTGTTTGGAAAAAATACAAGATTCCACGCAAGAAAAATCAAGAAACGATCTTCTTGTCATCGATTTATTCAATAGTGGCACACCTTATTTTTATACAATTTCCGATAAGCAATTCCATATCACGGCTACGAATATTTTTTTAAAGGCAATACAAATTATTTTCTTCATAAACTACTGATCGTTCACACTCCACGTAAACGTCTACTTTTCTTGACTACCAAGCATAACTTTCAAAACAATGGGAATACGATGCCTGCTGGAGTTAGGAAAGGGAACTAATCCCGGCAATATTGTTAGGCATTACATTCTGCTAATTTTTATCTTTTTACATACATGATTTCTTTGTATGTAATATTTCTTTATGCAAGAAGTTTTGAACTCTGTAGTACATGGAACATAATATTACATCAGAGTTTCAAGCTTATTCTTTTACAAGCCCTTGTTTTTAAGAATTTTAAAATTTAAATCAATGATAGAAAATTCAAGTTTGAATTATTTGCATGAAGTTTTCAATTTTTATGAGAGAAAGGGAGAAGCTTTTTTTATGTGTTAACAAGATGCATGTTTTCATTTACTATCAACTAATATTCTATTTCATTATTCATTCATTTAATTTAATATTAATTTTACTGTCAATTAATATTCTATTTATATTGTAGTCTTTGACTTTATTTTCAATGCCATTCAGTTGATTTATACATACATCGCCTATTAGATTTGTAGGATAATCATATTACATAGAAGAAAGAATGAAATCTTAGAATCATCAAATTTTGAATTTAATATAAATGAAATATAAGAAGCAGTTTAATGGAAAATAAACATCGATAAGAATATGAAACAAAATGCTGGAAGCAAAATTTAATGATGTGCATAACGATAGTTCTGCAGGAGAAAATCATTAGTCTCACGTTTTGTTCATATCTCAAAATGTTACTGTTCGTTTGCTGAATTCTTATTAATGCAGTGAAATTTAAATATATTTTATGCTATTTTGGGTCCATTTGTTACAAATAATATCCAAAATCTCGCTACTCTGCAATTAAAAAGCTTCCCTCTTAAAACTGGTCTTCAGAAGTTTAATTAAGCTTGCGTTAAATCCAACTATTTCAAATCACGCCATTGGTAAGGAGAATTAGAAAAGAGTAGCACATGTTAAAACTATTATAAAGTAAAACGTAATTAACTCAGGGGCACATAAAACGCACTCATTTCCTTCGAAGTGTTTTAAAATCTCTTAAAGGGACTCCTACTCTCAGTGTGATTGATTAAAGTCATTTACAAAGTGACTATTACCACTCTCAGAAAAGCCAATATAAGCGAGGTGTCTGGACTATTTTACTCCGATCATTTCTCCCACTTATTTACGACACCATTTTAAAAGTTGTCCGACTTAAGACCTGTATGAAAAAATAGCCTTCTGAAGAAACATCGACGTAATCTATTCGCGATGTTATCTATTTTGTAATTTGGATAAAATGCTGGGGATCTATAATGTTTAACGCGGTATCGATTACCGTCCTAACAGCTAGTTTTAATCAGAATCGTTTTTCGGTTATCGGAAGAGGATCCGGTCGCGAGCTAAAAACTCGATTCGTTCGTTCAGGATCATTTTATTGGTGCAGATAGGGTTTTATCTTTTAAATGAACAGGCGCAGATTGTAAATGAAGCGCAGATAACTGCTACTTTCTTCTCGAGCGCTGTTACTTACTTTGGGAATAAGAAAATAAATTTAAGAAAAACAATTTTTAAAATCAAGCAATAGGAAGATTTTTCTTTATTTTAATTATTATTATTATTATTATTTACTTTACAGCTATTAATTTATATTTCGTTATTTTATTACGGATTCATGAAATATATTCATTGTTAAATATGCAATAAGATAGCGATCTTTTTAAAAAAGATTCAATCGATATTTAATTTATAATTATGCAGGGCAAATATTGATAAATTGAATTGTTCTACACAAGTTTACTGAATTTCAGAATTAACACATCAAGAATTAAACAAAACCTCGATTAAAATTTCCTTTCAAAATAAGATAAAGTTGGAATCAAATAGTGTAGGAATAGTTTACTGAGTTTCAGAATCAACACAACAAGAATCACGAAAAACATGGATTATATATTCCATTCAAAATAAGAAAAAATAGGAATCACATAAACATTTGTAAAAAAACATTGAAATATAATCACCCATAATCAGTCTATTTCGTAAATTGAATTAAGACATCAATTTAATATAAATTACAATAAATATCATTTCCATTAAAAAATTTTCAAGATTATATTTCACGAATTGAAAAATTCTTCAAATATCTTATCATTTTCAATAAATATAAAGTTTTAAAACATATTCATAAAAATAAGAGGCAATGCCTATATATGCCTAAGTAAATATTCATAATTCCAAAATAAAAGAAAAAGAAATAATTAATTTCTAAAAATTAATTCATGTTGATCTTTTTAAAAAAAATCGATAGTAAATTTAATATGTTTTTTTTTTTAATTTAGATTATTTTTTATATAGATTGCAGTGACTATACTTTAAAAAAAAAAGCAATCCATTGTTATTTTAAAAAGATTTGTCTTCCCTTTTCAACTAAAAGGAATATTGAAAATTTCATTTCACAAATGAATATTTTTTTTATTAAAAGTTCTTTTTAACATATTTCACATACAACAATCAATCACAAAGGAATTAATTTGGCTGCAACACTGCTTTAAATGAATATTAAAAGAATTTGGAATCGAACATCCTATTCCTCTAATAACTTCTTGAATTTTATCAATAATATTTAGCACTCATCAAACTTTGGATTTTACTAATAATTAAAAATTCACTACATTATTGAGAATACCGCTTTCATAAACTAAGACATTATAGAGAGTTGAAATTAAACTAAGCCATTATAGAGAGTTGAAATTAAGCGGATAATTTGTCTGAAAATCGAATAAAACAGCAGAATTTACTTGTTTAATTTAATCATGCAAGATGAATCAAAATAGACAGTTAAAGTAGTTTCATTACAAGCATAGCATAAATTTTGTAACCTCTCAAATTTTTCATATGGAATGTAGAATAATTTTTAAGAACAAGTATAATAAAGATTATAGAGAATGTATTTGGATTCAATCCTTTTCAAAAAAATAAATAGAAATATAAGTCATTACCATATTATAACTGCATAAGATATATTAAACCAAAGTTGTGCGAGTTTTAAATCTTCACAATCCAAATAAAATTTATCACATATATTTAACTTCAAAACTTCATCTGAAAATTGAAACTCAGTTAGCTATATCCTCAGAAAAGGAAAAAAAAACATTATGAAACTTATAAGTGCATCTCGATCATACGAATAAAATTTGCAACAGATATATAGAGAGAAATATTTCGATTTAGAGTTTTTTTCAATTCTGAAAATCCATCTTTTGCTATTAAAACCTTTCTTTAATTCATTTATTTTAGTTTATGGAAGGAAATGCGACTTATTCAAAAGGGCGTCTGCAATATCATATTATAATGATGGCCGTCACACATTTCTTTGTTGATAAAAGACATAGCCTAAATTACTTTTATAAAGTCAATGGTTTTGAGAAAAAATTTTAAAGATCAATCAATTTAGCAATCAGATTTTACATCAAGACGTTGAAGCTAACGCTCCTTTTTGATTATTTATTAGATTATGTTATTTTATTTGATTTTAACATGCTTAGCTCTTGGAAATTATCTATTACGAACACTCTTTAAGCTTGTGAACATTTATCTTTCTATATTTTTTTCTTTGCTTTTAGTTATATATAATAACTGAAGTGAATTCCTCAAAGTGAATGTCATTGATTTAATGTATAGTGACATTCACTTCGATGATACTGAAATGTACATACAACATTTGTACATACAAATTCATGTACATACAAAAACTTGATTTTTTCACTAGTCATGTAATATACATTTATTTTTGATACAACGTTGTAGACATACAAAACAATGCCCAAATTGAAAAAAAATGCTATAGGTACGTTTTGCAAATATGACAAAAATTTCATATGATTACATAAAAAAAGGAAATTATTACAGCCTTTTTAATAACATCATTATTTTTATAGAAAATAATATTTATTTTAATTTTATTATGATATTTATAGAGAATTTGATAATATTTATGCATTGTTTCATATAGTAGAGACTTTAAGGATACATTTACGGGACCTACACTTGAGAGCTAGGTAACAGGCAAATCTAAAATTTTTCAGCATTCCAGAAATTTTTATGAAAGCTTTCATTTATTTGCAATTTTTTTATGTCACAATAAAAAAAAATAATTTTCTTTGCTGTAAAAGTTTTTTTAATATAAAATCGTTGGAACTGAAAGCAGCAATTCAAGGTGTTAATTGTAAAAAATTTCCTTCCTATATTCAGAATTCGTATGATGTGATTTATTATTAGCAAGAAAATAGAGAGAAAATCCAGTTACGTTTCGCTTAAAAATTAAAAAAAAAAAACTATATTAAAATTTAAAAAAACCCTATTCAAAAAGACATTAGGAAAATAACGGTAGCACTTCTTAGATTTACTGAGGGAAAAAACAAAATTGATTAACTACTTAACAATAGAATTTTTCCCCCTCTCCTCATAATAATTGCAGATCTTTATGCAAAATGAAAAAAAAAAAAGCACATTTGGTATTTTCTCTTACTTTTGGCTATTTGGCTCACATTTCTGTAGACTTATTCATTACGTGCGATTTATTGTATTTTTTTCCCCACAAACTAAATTTCTTTGCGAGTACAGATAAAAAAAATGGCGATCTAATTACGAAAGTAATACTTCTCATAAATATGCAACGGTTTCCTTTGTTACATAATGAGTTTTGAACCCATTCTAACTCACTTTTTACTGGAATAAAATATTCTTGGTCATTATCTCGTTTAAGAATGGGATTAGTGTTGAATGTGGAATTTCTTGTTTAAAAACATAATATAATTTATTACGCTAGTTTCAGGTGTTCATCATTCTCGTGTAATTACCATTTCGGTAGTGCTACAAGATCATGCAACTCTTCATCTTAAAATAACTTCCGTTATGACTTCGATGGTTTTTAAACTCCGTTCTGTTGTTCCAATGTAATGAACAATCTTTCAGGTGTTTTCTAGAAAATTAATGAGATAATGAATAGAAACAAGAAGATATTACAAAAAAATTCTTAATGAAGAAATTAAGTAGGAAAATAGAATTATATGAAATTTCGCAATGGCGTAAACTTAATTTTCTTTTATTCAGGAATTACTTATTACCATAAAAAAAATAGCTTTTCGGAAGAAAAAAAAATACTTTGTAATGAGGCAACCATTTACTGAAGATCTTTTTTAAATGTTTATTTTTAAGCAGCTTTAACTATATTAAATACACTTAGTTTAGATAACTATTTAAAAAAATTCAATTATTTTAAAATGCAATAACTGTCTATTGAAATGTTATTCGTATTACACTTTTTGCATTGAAATCTCACTAATAAAGAATGATTTAATTAATATGCCAGACAAAATTTTTGTATTCTAAATAAGGGATAAAAATAAGGTCAAATGCTAGACTCATGTGAATTCAATAATATTTATGCAAAAAGTAAATTACATAGAAAGAAGTTATTTAAAGCATACACACACACACACACACACACACACACACACACACACACACACACACACACACACACACACACACACACACACACACACACACACACACACACACACACACACACACACACGCATACACAGAGAGAGAGAGAGAGAATTAGAAACTTAAAGGATAACCCCTGTAGGGAATTCTTTGTTGGTGAAGAAAAGTATAAACCAGGAAATATATACAATGAAGATTTCGTGGATACATATTGTTGCAAGTTCAGGAGCATGATACCAATAAATAAACGTATAAAGCGTCTATCTCTTTGAATAGCGTTACTACCAATAATTTAAATGTGTACTGCTGATATTGGGTCCTAATTGCCATTATATAAGTTATTTTACTACAACCGTTCAAATGTACCATTAAACTAGTGTTATACATTCCAACTGGTGTATTAGTTTCATTCACTTTCTTCATTGGAAATAATTTCTACTTGATTTCCCATCATTTAAAATTGGTTGCAATACTTCTGAATGTTACTTATTTAATAAATTAAAGCATTAACTACTTTTAACGTTGAGCTAATATTGTTTAATGGCAAAGAATTTTTATGTATCATAATAAATGAAGCCTCTTTTCTAAGCTTCTAACAAATAAATTATCTTATAGAAAGTTAGTCAAAAAAAATAAGGTAAAATACCTGCATGTCATATATAATTGCAGTTACTATTTTTCATTTAGAAGTATACAGAACGAAATTGCAATTAGAAAGTTTTCGAATAGATAGGATAATATGAATACTGCGCTTTGTCAAGCCGATAAGTTCAGACATTCAAGAAAATTCTTAAAAAGTAGGATAACACTTAACTACAGTTGCAATAGACTTCGATTATCCAACCAAATAAACCTAATTTCATGTGAACAAGCCCTAATTTAAGCAGACTGAATGACAATAAAGTCAGAGATGCCTTATTACCGTTAAAACTCACCTCTAAGAGCAACTATGTATTTACAAATACACATTTTGCCCGAGAATTTATTTATATCTATAATTTTAGTATAATACATTGCTTTATAAATTCTTCTTACGTTCTGTATATTTTAAAAATTGTACAGAACAATTTGAAATAAAACATGGTTTTGAAGATTAATATTTTATATAAATTACATGTTTTAGAATTGTTTTTCTTTTTTAAAATGTTATATTCTACCAAATGTATACTTTTTATTATTTTCATTTTATTTCAAGAAAGTTGAAAGTCATTCTGTTTACATTTGTATTAAAATGTAATGGATTTTTGTAAATTATCTCTTTTTTATTCCACTTCTGTTTCTTGCAGCATATTTTTAAAAAAAATGCCTGTAAAGTACTTCAAAGAACTGTATATAATATTAAAATCATTCTGTCATCAAGAAATAAGAAGAGTTTTTAAGGTTACATGGTTACACTTCGAGAAAACAGAAAATAACATTTTTGTTCCTTTTTTACAGATTAATCTTAATAAATATATTTAGAACTCAGAGAAAGCTATTTTTTATGTCAAGAAAGTATAATAAAAATTACCAATGTATTTTCGGAATTCTTTATGCATTATTTCTGGTACAAATGAATCTAAGATTGCAAAACGGAAACCGCATAGCAACAAAAGCAGAATAATGATTAAGTCATAGATGCAAATACATGATGAGCATGTCTTATTATGTTCTTCAAGTCTCTACATCTGTCTCAATCATTTCTCCTTTCGAAATCTGGTGCAATCATTCTTCAACGTCAGCTTCAGAAAGAAAATTACAAAAAGCTCCAGACTTCATTTCAGATGCCTTTTTGAATAAATTTAGAATTTATTTATTCATTTGGTTGAGTTTAAATAGGCAACTAAATTTATGAAAGTCAGAAAGAACATTTATTTGAAAAATAGTTTGAGAAAGTTCTTTATAATGATTTCAAAAAAAAATATTGATTTATGAAAGATGCGCAATCGTAAAATATTGTTATAACAAGAGTTTTTTTCAGTAGAAAAAATACTGAAAGGCATGTACAGTATTTACTGTCAGTTATAAATAACATAAATTGCGCCTATTACATGTAAACTAATACATGTACAATAATAAGAATTAGCTTATGATTTCAAAAGAGAAATAACTTGCATTTAATTTCTTTCTCTTTAGAGAAATAAATGTCTCGTTATATTATAATATGTAATTTATATAAGTTACA
>JAPMOR010020594.1:0-16230 GCA_026543865.1 Argiope aurantia
TATCTATTTTGGGGACCGGTGCTGCACACACTCTGCAACACCATCCCATTTCGAACTCATATGATTTTTAAATCTTCTTTGTACGCTAATCGGTTATTCATTCTCATGAAACTATATAACATAACCAGACTTTTCTTTCATCCATGCTATTTTCATTTACCGATATTAACGCCATCTTCATCATTTTCACCTACATAACATAATCAGCCTTTTCTTTCATCGATACGATTTTCATTTACCGATATTAAAGCCATCTACATCACTTTTTTCAATATTTCACTATGAAAAAAAAACTGTTTGAAATAAGGATCAGAATACTAAAAAAAGTATGTGTATATCTGAACCAGCTTTTTTTTAAAATAAATTTTCTTTATATGTGCAGAATTTTGTTTGCACTCTGTTTATAGATAGAACAATGTAAACGCCAAAAGCTAAAATTGCCTCCTAGATGATCATTGGAGACACATTTGTAGCGGATTGTCATGAGCGAGGATAGAACCTGGGACCTTGTGGTTCGCAGCCGAGTAACAAGACAACAAGATAAAAGTAATACTCGTGTCTTGTTGCTGTTATCTGGCTTATAAGCTTTTCAGCACACATTTTAGCACTCCGAGAAAACCAAGATGCCATTATTCGTTCATAGTATGAATTTTTAACTACCTATATGCAGAAATTCCCATTTAAAAACTCTTATTCTTTACACAGTAAAGTAGTATTTAAAAATAAAATGTTACAGAAACGGTGGAAACATTCTTTGTATCATCATAATAATTACACCGTTGACAAAAGAGAACAAATAAAATTATTATTAAGAACAACACTCATAACGCTTAAACCATAACACCACTGTGACAGCAACAAAACTAATCTGAGTGCCTTCTTAGAACAGATTACACTGAGCACGACAAAACCAATTAATTTCCTTTTCTCGCCTCGGAGTTAATCATGCTTCACCTCTAATCGCTGTTGAAGGTGAAATCCATAATTCTCTCTGAGGAAATGCTGAGCAAACAGAAGCGAATTAATTTTGAATCACTCAGCTTCAGCATTACGTCTCAAATGCTTCCGAATCACTCATTTAATTTAATGCAAATAGCTATTTGATTGGAAAAATTTGTCCAAATATGTTCTCTTTATTGTAAAAATAAAGCTTAAGCATCGTTGAAATTTGAGCGAGGGATTGCATATCACTTGATTAGTGAGATTAAATATTTGTGATTATCCCTATGTTTGTTTAGGCGTAGAGTGTCATTTACAGTGGTGTGATTTTAAATATTTTCATTCCTTCTTCCGACTGCAATTAAATTAGTTGTGAATGAAGTTGTCAATACTAGTTTTGTAGAATAATTTCTAATCTTCTTTACTTGGAAGAGAAACTTTTTGAAACATGATAAAATATCCCAACTTTGTAGGGTTATTAAAAGAAAACCAAATAATATACAACTTTATCGTACATCGGAAATCAAAGATGATGGTTCAAAGTTTAAATTCAAAAATTTTACAAATGTTTACAATGAGACCTTCCAGAAATATTATTGACATAGAAGGGGTGGGATTGCTTAACTCACACTTTCTTTCTGCGCATTTGATGTGATTGAAAACCATCCATGAAAACCATGAAAACCAAGTGATTTTGAAAACCATCAGATATGGATATGGGTATATGGTTATTGTCGATTTTTTTTCTTGGTATAGACGAGACAGCAGATGCTTCGTCTGTCTCTCGCAACAGATGTTGCCTAAAACACTTACTAATTATAAACACCCTGTATAATATAGTTTTGGGTAAATTATTGTTTTTTGATAAATATCCAACTTTGATCTATCTCCGAGGAGAATGTTAGAAGATAGATTTTTTATTTATTCCAAAGACTGTAATGGTATGCTCCGATTACCATACTTCATTAGCCGGGTGACGTGTTGCACGGAAAACTATTAAGTGCGCATTAGAATCTTATGTAGAATGCTGTTTCAAACACATAACGTTAATTGACTGTAGCTGATTCTTATTCGTAGAGTAATAAAATGACAATAAATAAATAACTATTAATAGAACAAAATAATACAAACGACAATAGAAATGACCATTGGAATGGTATGCTCATTTCATCATTTCAGATTGTGGTTGTGATTTGTGAGGTTTTCTTTTTTTATCCTACAAGAGTCTCATTTGTTCATATTGTGCTAACGAAATGCTAAAATATAAAACCAGGAATAAAATGCAAGTTCAGATAATAAATAAATATAATGAAATATAATATCAGATAGACCGAAGCAAAAACTTATAAAATATGACAATGCATCAATAAAGGTTCAGAATTTTGAAATTCCAGTTTTAAAAAATAAAGCAGAAATTATTAACAGAAGAATATGAGATCAATGATGGGACACTCTCGGCGACGGAATTAGAACAGCATTCAACATGCTAAATGCAACTTTTTAAAAACTTTAAAAAATATTCGCGTGGTATTTTTCACCCATCAAATTCTGCATAGTCAATAAAATTAATTGAAAAAAAAAAGCTGTTACTTTTCATTTCGGATCGCAGATAAATAGATAGATATTTTTGGCGTTATATATAGACATATGTTAATTCATAAATGATAAATAAAATAAAAATAGCGAAACCAAATTTGAGCAATTTGTAATGTATTCTTAAATCTCAGATTAGTCAAAACCATGTTAAATGACAAAAACTTTCTTATGGTCATCAAAGTCTAGTAACTATCCTTAAGGGAGACGAAGGGAAGATTGAGATTCCTATCTAATTTTAATTCAAAAAGTTACTCTCGTAAGTCTAGATTTTCCGATTTCGTGATTCATATTTTTAAGTAAATGTATTATTTATCACATGATATGTTCAGAAGAAGCTAAATCTTTCATAGATACAAGGAATTTTAATTTTTAGACTTTATGTTGTTCAAAGTCAAAATCAAAGTTTATTAACACTGTCCCTTCTGCTGATGTTATTCAGCATGATTTCTTCTCAAAATAATAGTAAAAATAATAGTAATTTCTTCTTAAAAATCAACATATGCTTCACCTGTATTATTTATTCTCACTGTATTTACGTGTTCTTTAGATGGCAACATGAGCATACATACTTATATAATTATACAACATATATACTTATAACATATATAATTATATACTTATGATTAACATATATACTTATGATTAATTAAGAACAACATATATACTTATGATTAATTAATAAGTGGTTCAATCAATTAATATAATTAAATATATAATTTAAATTGTGGAATATTTTTACATATTTTTTATTATTTAATTTTTTTGTTAATGAATAATTATTTGAGATCGAGAGGGTATATACAACCATAATTATATGTCAAGTTCTTGCTTCTATAATATTCTTGTTATTGTATAATGAATAAAAAATATGCGATTTTTTTGGAGTGTTTGAAAATTTACTTGATTAAAAGATGACTAGAAATGGCTTAAACTAAGACTAATGTCAGTTTAAATATCACAAGAAACTGGAACATTCCTCGTCAAAAAGTAACTGCAAATATATTTATTTGCAAATAAATCCTTATTATGAATACATTTTTCTCTCTGATAAATACAATTTCTTGGAAAACAAATATACTAAGGAATTATTAACATTTTAAACACTAAATCTGACTACCAATACCATTACAAAATTTTATCAGATAATTCATTTCAAAAATGGTAAAAAAATATGGAAACATTTATTATAAATATGAAATTGCACGTTTATTAAATAATATTTTTTTACAGAACTAACCGTTTCGGTAAAATCAGGAAGGCATTCAAAAATTGAATTACATTATATATAACTAAACTGAAAATAACAACTCTCGCTATTAAATTATAATCTTTATGCCCTAATTATTTTACGAATGTGAATTATTAACGTATACATTTTTATTTATCAGTATTCACAAAATCACAATTATACATCTTATTCTCAAATGTAATAAAAAAACTACAATGAAATATATCGCCATTCTCAAAATGTATAAAAGTTTTAATTGTACCAAATTCCTTTAACATTGAAATAATGAAAAGACTGCCGTTTTAAAGCAGAAATTAATAAAAGAAAAAAACATCATGCATGCGTTGTTGTTTTTTCATGACATCAAGGAATAAAGAGATATCTAAGGCAAGTTTGGAGAAAACCAAATAAAGCTTTCGGCAATGATGTCTAGCAAATTTATAGTCTAGCGGACCAAACGCAGAACGACCGAGAAGAAATAGGCTCCTTATTTTTAATAACTCTATTCCTAGCATAGCAATAGTATTGCTTAAAATGATGCGCCATTCAGTTAAAGAATGTGTTAAGACACATTTGATCGTCATTGATAAAAGCCAGGTGTACTGTAGCAATGTTGGGATTCATCATGTTTTTTGAAGATGGAACTTGGCCTGGCAGCTGTAATTGACGTTTGGTAAAATTTACCCAAAATTTAAATTTGGTAACGTTTATCCAAAATTTAGGGTATAAAAAATAAAGATTAATACCCATGAAACCTTTAAATAAATTTATTGTACAGTTCACAGTACATAGAGCCATAATGGGTTCAAGACTGCAAAAATGTGTTTGATTCGCTTAATGGAATGGATAAATTTTATTGTGTAAATCTATAATTTTGTCAAAGTGATAATTGAAGTAAAAGACAAAATTCCCTTTGACACGCTTTATATCCTTATATGAACTGAAATAAATTATTTTTTCTTATAGGCACGTGATAAGAATTAGATTAAAACAATTGACAAACTTCAGTTTAAATAGACTTTCTTTTAATTCTACACATCAAGACTCTAATAAAGCATAATCATTGGCTGAAAGCAACGCGAGAAGTGTTTTCAATGACTATATGACTGACCGGATTAAATTTTTCATGAAATTCAATTTTCTAATTTCTAAATTTCAAATTTTGTGATCAATGAAATTTTGTGATCAATTTTCATTACCACATTTTCAAAATTTTGTTGATTTACGTCTTATTTATAGCACTATGCTACTTTAATACTTTAAAAAATTAATTGTAAGTATAACGCTAAATATAGCTAAATTTTTCCTGAAGCAAAGCGCCATATGTTATCGGATTTGAAAAAATCAATACATTCCTTAATGTTTATAATAATAAATTATTGCAAATAATTTTTATTAGTTAACAACAAATTTATTTTTACGAATACAAATATATTTGAATGTTTTTAATTTCGAATTAAAGTTTTGTTTATTTATACATATCCGAATTTTTAATAAATATTTAAATTAATCGAATTTATAACCATATAAATTTGATTTAATGTTTTAATAACATTTAAAATAATCTTAATACTATAGTTATAATATTTGTAATAATTTTTAATAATATTTATTTATAATATTATTATGTACTCTAATGAATTAAATTCAAAAATTGGAAAAAAACACAACAACAATATAATTGAAATAAAAATATTTTCTTTTTCTTTTCATAAAAAGTTTTTTTTTACACTTTCAGAATTGTTTACATTAAATTTAATTAAAATCCCTTTGATACATTTTTTAAAATAATTCGTTTATCAAAGGAAATGAGCTTAAAAATTTGGCAAATTTTAAATTATATTTGTTTTCATGTTTTTTTTTTCAATATTAAGACATTTTTATATTTTTTTCTTTCGATGTAGCTTAGTTATAATTCTTGCACTTTAATAATAGAAATTGAAACGACTGATATTTTTGTTGCCATAGCATTTTATATGAAGTGCATTATGTCATAGTATTTTATAAGAAATTGCTAACTTCCTGTTTTCGGAACTAGGATCGATAGTCTCATATTTAGCGACAATTTATTAAATTTAGACATTATTACCAGAATTTTAAAATTTAAGCGTCATTTGCCGTAAAATCATTTTAGTATGCAACAAAGAATTAATATTCGAATTTCTAAGAAATTCACAACATTTAGAAACATTATTGAAACTGCTCATCATATTAAGTTATCCGTATAAGTAGAGTGAAACACTCACTCTATCTCTGAAAACATGTTTGAATTCATAAGTATACTGCAATGCAGTAAATAGATGAGATTTAAGCATAAATTCAAGTAGAGATCGTTAACCAATTTGGAGTCGCGAGTTAATTTTTGTTGGATTCCGACACAATCTTGAATCATGTATTTTCGCAATTTCAAAAAGTGTGGTGTGAGCTTAAAGGTTTCATTAAAATCACATGGTAGCAACAAGCTAAAATGGAATCGGCGCAATACGCAACTAAGCAACTCGTGTCAACTTTATCCTCCCCCACCTAATCAGAAGTTCCTTTCTGCTAAGAACTTTCAATTCATTTTGATTGCAATTTATTTTCTTAGCGGTTTGTTATCATTCGTGTAACCACTTATTATATATATATATATATAATGATAAATGTTTTGGAACAAAAGTTAATTTTTCGCCCATAAAACAAACTTTAAAGAAATTGTGTGTGTGCCATTCGATTAAAAACACATCATTTTGACGAGGATGAAATTATTGTTATAGATTCGGTTTTTAAACAATAGGTGTCAATATTTAAAAGTTTGCGATCGACTATATTATAAAATTATAATCCAGTTAATAAATAAGAATAATACAGAAGATAACCAATCAATAAATGTTATTTATTTTGAGAAATTCACAGCATTTATGGTGATAATTAAAGTCACAGATATCATAATTTTTCATATTATATAATTATCCAGATAAATGGAATGAAATATCTGGTCTCAGAAAACGTGGACAATAAAAGGTCAGGAAAAATTGCAGATAACGGAAGGAAATAATTATTTATCGTCCATCAGATAGCCATAACCAGTTTTATTTTAATTTATTTTCCAGACAATGCAATCCCGTCTGCCTGACTCGATGTTCCATCTATTGTTGTGCAAATATTTGTTCGGCAGACCCTTTTACGTTTATCAGTTCATTTGTTCGGTTCTAATCAGTGTTTTTCCAGTTCCTCTTCTCATTCATTCATTAAATTATTAAACTTTTTATTCAAATTTTCGATAACGAATTAAATTTGACTCCACTCGGACAACAAAAGGCGTTATAATTAAATAGATATCCATTAACTCTCCCAGAGCGCGATTACTTCCGTGTCTAATTTCATTAATTAACAAGTTTAAAAATCCCAATTAAATTAATGGTAGCTCCCGAGAAGAAAAGGGACCTTGAATGCTTTTATTCCTTTGTGCACTCCCTTCCCTTTTCCAAGTTTCATTTAATTTCCTATTTGGGAATCAGGAATGCCATGGTATTATCTGTGCCTACTGTTTGATTAGACAAATAACATCAAATGGCGCCGAAAATGAACTGGCGGGACAGCAAAGACAAAACCAAACGTTCTATTTAATTAATACCGCTATGAGAATGAGGTCGAATTCCTGGTTAATTAAAATGCTCCCTGCACCTGTGACATCGGGGTTCTTAAACCACTGAAAGCCGGAAGTGAAGTTTGTGGAATTATAATCTTCTTAACTAACTAGGAGAGGGAAAATGTGATTTACTGGCATCGCATTTTGAGTATATAGACAATATGATTTGTTGTTAGGAAACAAAATTATAATTTGAGAATCAGATTTTAAAAAAAATCTTTATCAGATATTTAAGTGAAAAAATTTTAGTGATAATTATTTAATGCCTTTGGTTTAAACAAGAGTATTGCAAGAAGTTTTACAATAAAATGTCAGACTGAATTTTGTGAATTGTAAACAATAAGAATGTGATTATGTACATGTTTTACTTTTATAGCTGATTTTAAATTTAAAATACATAAACTCTACGAGTTCAGCTGCAGTTTTGTTTTATTAAATTGCAAAAAATAATCAATGCCAAATGTGAAAATTATTATATAAAATTATATAGCATTAAATATTAAAACATCAAATTATTTAGTATTTAGTGTTGAAAGCAGAAAAAATCATGTGGAGATAGACAAATATTTATAATTCATTGATTTAGAATAATTTCATTTTAAGTTATATAGGGTTAAGGAAGTGAAAAGTGATAGAAATATGAAAATGCGCACCATTTTTAAGTTAACAAATTATTCTTTATTCTTACGTTTTGATTAAAAGTATTTCATTTGGTGAACAGAGAAAATAAATAAACATTTAAATGGTGTTGAAAACAGAAAAAATATGTGGAAATAGATAATTATTTATAATTCTTTGATTTCTAATAATTTTATATTATGCTATATGGGATCTAGCAAATAAAAAGTGATAGAATATGAAAATCAGGAATATTTTTAATGTAACAAATTATTATGTTGTTTTTGTTCTGATTAAAAGTATTTCAATGGGGAAAATAAATAAGCAATTAAATAGTGTTGAAAACAGAAAAATTATGTGGAAATAGACAATTATTTACAATTTATTTATTTCTAATGATTTTATATAATATTACATGAGGTTGAAAAGGCGAAAAGACATAGTTATTTATTAACTAGTTATTTACTTTTTGATTAAAAGTTGTTTATTTACTAATTATTTACTTTTCAGACATTTATGTTATTTAGTATTTATTCTGTAATTAATTTCAAGTATTTCATTTCGCGAATAGGGAGAAAACAATTAATTAGTGTTGAAAGCAGAAAAACCATTTAGAGGTATACAATAATTTATTATTCATTGATTTGTAATAATTTAGTTTTGAATTATATGAGACTAACTAAAGAAAAGGTGATAGAAATATGAAAATTGGCACTGTTTTTCATGTGATAAATTAGTCTTTATATTTACGTTTTGATTATTTCATTACTAAATGGACAAAAAAAAACTACTACTACTAATAGTACACTATATTAAATAAGCTCTAATATTATAGTATAATTTTAAAATCGAGCATATATTATGATAAAGTACATGTTCCTTTTTATAGATTAGGCTCTTGTTCACTTCAAATCTGTAATTTAGATAAAGAAAATTAATTCATGCTTTTAACTCATAGCGTTTGTTAATAAATTTCACGTACCTGTGGACAGAAAGACAAACAATCCTTTTTCATACTGATTTAATGGAAAAATCTACAAATTTACAAAAAGAGAAATAATTTAGGTAACTAATTCTCTAATTTAGAGAAAGATTTCTCTGAACTAGATGACTGTAATTCAGTGCAAATATTAGCACTGAATTTTAATCTAATTTCATAATCTTTAATTTTGATAATCTTTAGCAATCATACACATAGAGAAACGGGCAAATATAATTTCAAAATTAGATTCTTTCAGACTCGGGGCGTTTTAATAAGCGAAATTTCGATGTATTACATAATCTCGATATATAATATCCCCAAACATTCCCCTATACTCCCTCTAATATATTTGTCATGACAGAAAATTCTTAATAGGGCATTGATGTACAATAGTTATGGAATATTTACCCTTGGCATGAATTTAGCATTTTTACTGTGTCTAACGTGTCATCCTTTTAGAGTTATTTGACGATTAATCCCTGGAATGTGTTACTAGCATCCAAAAATTGAATTTGTGTTTTGGACGCGTTTTTAGCAACCGAGTAAAACAAAAATTTAAGATAAAACTGCATTTCTAGTCCCAAAATTCTATACCAAATTTGATATATTTAAGTATCTTTGTTTTTTTAATTATCGTGTTTACATGTTTCTGAAAGGACAGACCATCAGACAATCAATCCGTTGTTACACTTGGTTCAAGATTGGACAGGTGTCTACACTATAGATATTAAATCAGTGCATCAAATTTTACCCATCTAGCTCTCTTCGTTTTGTAGTTATCGCATTAAAATATATTTTAAACACCGGACAGACGGACTTCCACCGAACAGGGTTTACTGAAAATTTGAAAGAAATCTGTAAATTTGGTGTAAAGAGCATATAAAATTTTAACCGTCTAGCTCAGCGAGTTTTTGATTTATTTTTGTCAGAGACAGACAGTCGTACATTTTCCCGACAATGCGTTTTTCGAACTCAGGGAGGTTTAAAACTTGTACTTTGTCAATACTACGTATGCAAGAAAGCAAAAAAAAAAAAAAAAAAAAGCACAAATAGATTTGGTAGTACTAATGTACGAAATTTCTGTACATAACCAATTAAATGAAATATTAAATAGTTTAATTTTTGATCTGCCAACCAAACTTCCATTTTTGGAGGAATAATTTTTGAATTATGGCAATACATGCAAGGAATTTATGTACATTCGATATATTTATCAATTTCAATCATTTTATTTCTATTAATATTTGTTAAAATAATTAAAATTTGCTGCCTTAGTTTCTCATTAATTATTCAGAAACGATATTAGCTAATGCATTTTGGCAATTTCTGTTAACTGAAACTAAAATGAAACTCATATATTTATAAACAATGCATATTCATTAGACTTGCTCCGAAAAGTTGCCCTAAAGCAGAAAAGTGAAAGATTGCCTTCTTAAGTTATTCCTTCGCAATTAAACTTTAATTAAAATGCTCAAAATCTGAAATGGGATTTCGAGTAATGCATTTGTAAGGCCAGCTTCACATTCTTTGCAATTTAAAATAATTAAGATTCCATGAATAATTTGCATTTTCGTATGAAAATGCACTTGAATTGTATTTGGGATTTTGTATAAGGTTACTATAATAAAATTTTAAGAATTTGAATTACTTTGATATTTTTATATCCGCAGCAGAAAACGGCAATCTATTGTATAAATGTTTTTAAATGTGTTTTGCTGAGCATTTATACTGTTTTATTAAAAAAAGCATTTATTTTGTTTTAAATGGTTCAAAGTAAGACAATGGATAAGATGCTGTTTCAAAAATGGTAGATTACTTTTTAAAATTTCCTATTAATCTATAAAACATTAAAAAAGCTGTTTAATTTCTGTGATATTTGTAGAACTTATTTAAAGGAATAACATTATCGCTTATACAGAGCAATTGCCTTATAATATCCATATGTCTAGAGTAGGTTTGTTTAGAGCGCTTCAATTTTCATCAAAAGTGAGACTACAAGGCAAATTTTATCATTAATTTCGCATTACAGAAAAACATATTACAGAATTAGAAATTTTTTATTGATTGCAATTATAATCGTACAAATATTACAAAATAAATCTTGCATCTATACGGTGCAAACAAGATCTATTCGCTTAAGTATGATTACATTTAGTTGATTCAATTTCAATTATTTTCGTTGATGTATTTCTAAGTTGGCCGAGTGCAATTTGAATCAGATTTATCATCAGTCATTTTGATTGTGATCAGATAACAAAGAAGGAAGCTGAGAAAGCGTTCTCCCTTGCCAATTTTCACAACATATCAACGGGAGACAGTATGTCTCCGAAGAATTTAATATATGTCTGGTCCACTTACAAGATAATTTTTCTATAAAAACGGGTTTTAAAATACACACACCCAGGTACCGATTTTAGTTTAATAATATTATCACCCAGTTTAGAAATAATGCGGAGATTATTTCAGGGCAGACTTCGTAGTCTTGAATCGCAGTTAGATGATGAGGTCGATGCTTGGGCTGGCCTCATCAACGATGGGACATTTGGTCAACGCTGTCAGATTCAGAAGGAAACAGGTTGCCATAATCGACAGATCTTTGGAGAAATCGGGTATCAAACTTAGAACCATCTGAACCTGAAATCGCCAGTTTATGCATAATTTGAGTTAAAAAAAGAATTCATAAAAGAAGCATTATTTTAATCATATTTCAATGATAAAAATGTTAAAAAATAATAAATCGTTATTAAAACATAAATAAAATTTTTGTGAATCGTTGTAAATAGTTCTTTTATATTATTGATTTGGTATTGAAACTGAGTTTTGCAAATAAACTAATTTGCAATCCTAAGATTTAAATTTGTTATTGCACTTATTTATTTTCTTTCTTTGATATAAATTAAATAACCCATTGAATTAAGATTTATGAAGATCACATTTTGTATCACATTTTCTGATACGTTTATAACTGGATCATTTGACTCGTAGTAGTCTGCACAATCTTCTGCCTATAACTGAAGAATTGATACAAAATTTATGACACTGTTTGATTACCTGATTTTACATATAAATTTTAAAAAAAAACAAAACATATCTCATTATTATAATATTGATGCGAAAAATCTCAACTCTATCTAGTGGCAGGATCAATAATCGCTAAGAAGACTTTATTCTACAGAACACAGAGGAAGCGTACATAAAATAGCATATGTAATAAACAGCAGTATACAAGCAGAAAATCGGTAATAAGCAACTGTAAAATCACAAATCAAGGAGAATCCGATTTCAAAGTACAACTTGACTCAACTACTTACATCTGCTGACCGATCTGTCGGCGTTGTGTAGCCTACGTGACAGGATATTGAATGTTCTAGAACAAACACTAGATCTCGAGTTCTACCTGAACTTTCGCTAAGATTCTCGAATATTTTCGAACCTTCATTTCTGTCGCCAAATGAATGCCAAGGGTAAGAGTCACTGCCCCATCACTTTTCAGCTGTTTTGGTATCTGTAAAACTACCTTCCTTAAAATGAGACATAATGCACAGGGAAGTAATATTATAAATTTATAATAATATATTCGATCGCTATCCAAGATTCATTTAGCTCATTTTGAAGTTCATTATTTTTCTATTCAGAAAACTATTTAAGAGCAATATACTTCATTACTATCGGTCTTTCGATACAAGACATTATTAAGTACTTCATGAACTTCTGAAATATGTATTAAGTTTTGAATTGCTGTAATATGTTGATCAATATAAAGATGAATTTTATTTGTCAAAACTCTTAATTCCTTTGTTTTGAGAGATATAATGCCATATTGTCTTTACATGTATTCAAAGAAATTTTTACTAAAAATATGAGTTCAGTGGGAATCTATTTCAAAATATGCAGGCTAAATAAATAGTTTTTTAAATATTAAATTAAGAATTTAAAAAACACCCAGAAGATTAAAAAAGCATATAAATTTAATGATAGCGCCAAATAATCGCCAGGTTTTTCATTTTCCTCCATCAATGCCATATTTAATAAAATGTAACGCTTTTACAATTTACTTTGAAAATTAATTTTCTGATAAACATTTTCTTTATAATTTTCGTTTTATGTATTTTCCCTTATTTCAAAATTTATTATTATTACTATAATTATATTACCCAACATTTTATCGATTACCATGTTTCTTCTAAAAATATTCCGAAACCATTAAAAGTTTTTGATTTATATTGACTATTACTTGTCAGAAAGCATATTTATCTTTGAAAAACCTGAAAGCATTTGCCTTTAATATTAACTATAAAATTTCCTGCCATTACTTAGATATAAAGAAAAGAATAAATAGTAAATCAATTTTCAAAAAGAAATTATAACTTAAGGAAGCATTTTCAAAAATAAACTTCTTTAAACCATTGCATGCAATTTATCTTTTAGAAATATGTATGGCAATAAAACAAATTACTGTTTAGAAAGATTTTTTCGATTTATTTGCATTAATATTTTGAATTAATAAAAATTTACTCCTTTAATTTTTTTCTATTCCATGAAGAAAACGATGTTATTTTACTTTTAATCAATATTGCAATAGAATTACATTTTATTTTCCTTGGGGGAAAAAGGATGACCTCCATTTTGGAAAATTTATGACCTGAGAAGGAATTTACGAACAAGATTTCGGTTAGTTTCTCCGAGTGTTATTACCTAATTTATTATCAGATGAATAATTATGGATAAAACAGATTTTATTAAATATTATGTTTTTCAATAAATTCAGTTGGTTGCTTATTTAAATTGATGACTGAATGCTTTTTAGATGTTAGGATACTTTTTCATTTTATTGATACAATTTTATGGCCAGATGTGTGTTTTTTTTAAATAACTTAAAAGATACATTTTTGATAGCTTTGGTAAACTAACCTTTAAATTTTTTTTAAAGTTATCCTAGATTTTACTTTTTTTTTTATGTGCTATGAGCAAATATAAAAACAAGAAGGGAAATTGCTCGGAAAACATTCTTCTTTATATTAAAATATTCTTGTTTTTGAATTGAAACAAATTACAATCCTTTTATAAAATCGAATGTTGAAATTTTATTGAAAACAAATTTAAATATACAATACTTAAATTACAATATTTTAAATATTATTACATTTTTTAAAATAATCATTTGCATACTGAAAGAAAAAATATCGTATATGTTTTCATATCTTATTGTTAAAATAACACGTTTCTTGTGCATTAGTTAAGAAAATTATTTATTTGTATATTTAAAAAAATTACACTAAAATAATTTTAAATTTATTTGAAGAAATTCTTTTACGTACTCTTTCGGCCCAAACTATTAACCTAATTTATCAGCAAAAGTGCAAGTATAATCGAACATATTACATTTAAAATGATGATTACTTTTCGAATCAAATAGAGAGCATTACATTTGTTTTGAAAATGACTCTTATTTTATATAAATTACTCTCCAATTCTTTTAAAATAATGCAATAATTTTTATCAGACAATTTCAAAAACCATTAGTATTGAAATGTTTATTCATGATAGAAATATAATGAGTCGCAGTTTAAATTTAGAAGAAGATTTTGCGATACTTTCCAGCAAAAATTGCTAAATTTATCAACAGAAAAGTAAATACACATTAAAATTTTCGTATATTGCTGTATCTTTCCTTATTTCTAAATTGAAGCATTTTTGAAATGATTTATTTAACGATTTGCTTTAGTTGTCTGTCCTCCTTTTCAATTTCCTTTGAAATAACAAATAAAGTTTTTAGTTTAGGGCAATTCATACATAAAGTTTTTTTTTTATCTGCTTGCAACATAATATCCAATCTTCTAATTTAACTTGAGAAACAAGTTTGATGTCTTTTTTCGTCTGCTATTACAGCAGAACAAATTATATTCTAATATTTCTCATTTATATCATATTTTTTGTTTATATCTCAGTGGAAACATATTTATATTGATTTGTGTGATAGACATTTGAGATATATAAATCACTTTCATATTTCTTTGAGAGAACCTAAAGGCGTTTTTTATGAACTAAAAAAGGATAATATAAATTTAAGTATAATATATATTTAAAATATATTAGGAAATATTTTAAAAGATTCATTATTCAGAAAATTTAAATAACTTTACAGAAAAACCCTTTTAATGTCAGAAATAAAACATTCCTAAAACAGTAAATATGGTCTTATAGTTTGCATTTAATATAATGTTGTTGTTTTCTTCGAATGGAAATATCTAAATTGCTTTACGGAATGGTTTTTTATGTATTATTTAAATTGCTTTTCCATTTCTTTAATGTAATCTAATATCTTTTTTTTTCTAATTGCCTTTCCATTATTAAAGAATTTAATGGCTAATATTTTTTTAGAATTACGAAATTATTTAAATTAATTTTAGAGGAAGGTTTCGGATTCTTTATGTCGTGCTATAATAATAATTTTATTTGTGAGAATGCAAATATAAACGAAATTCTTTAGTTTTTCGTATGAAAGTTATTTGTTATCTCTGAATGAGAAAATTTAAATGGCTTTT
The DNA here is from genome assembly GCA_026543865.1 of Argiope aurantia. Taxonomy (NCBI): domain Eukaryota; kingdom Metazoa; phylum Arthropoda; class Arachnida; order Araneae; family Araneidae; genus Argiope; species Argiope aurantia. The sequence continues at coordinate 15,540 of JAPMOR010020594.1, forward strand.
TGAAATGGTCGAATTATCTTTCCATTCCTTTGATATACACTGAGATGATAAAAGGTATGGGATAGCAGTTAGCAAATATGCCGACATCAGTAGCGTCGCATACTAAATGTATAAATGAGCAGTGTATTGGCAGAGTTTTTATTTGCGTTCAAGTGATACATGTGAAAAGGAAAAGTTTCTGAAGTGATTATGGACGCACGATGAGAATTAATGAATTTTGAACGCAGAGTGGTAGGTGAAACTAGACTCATGGGACTTTCTATTTCGGAAATCATTAGGAAATTCAACATTCCGTTATTCCAAGTGTCAAGATTGTGTCTAGAATATCTGATTTCAAGCATACCTTCACACCATCGATTACACAGTGGTTGACTGCCTGCACTTAAAGAACTATATTTTTAAATATATGCATATTCTGGGAGGATCAAATTAAATAATCAGCGTTTTTATTGCTATAGATAAAGGGCAAAAACCAGCCAAATCTCAATGGTAGATACGATATTCCATGAATATAAGCTGAAATCTAAGCGAAATTGTAGCTATTAGTGACCTATAGAAACTATTTTCAATAGTTTAAAGAAAATTTCACAGACATTTGTAATCCTGTTTTGTCCTGTCCTCATCTGAAAAAAAACCCAAAAACATTAGTTTAGTTTAGTTATATTAAAGTCCCGTTTGAAGCAACACTAGG
>JAPMOR010020594.1:16240-34232 GCA_026543865.1 Argiope aurantia
TGGCGAATAATAATATCAAAGTATATCAATTATCATTTTGAATTCTTGCCAATGTGCACGTTACGCTTTTCGACAACCACGAGATAAATAAAAAGAGGTTCGATTTTATTTTAAATTAATTTTGAGCATCCTTGCATTTTAAATTATATAAATAAATATTTAGATTCAACCTTCTTTCAAAAAATGTTCTGGAATAAATCTCCAGCAGCAAGTTAAAAAATCGTCAAAGAATGGCAAATAATAATATCAAAGCATATCAATTCTCATTTTGATTTCTTGCCAATGCACGTTACGCTTTTCGACAACTCTGGAGGTAAATAATAAAAAAAGTTTTGAAGAACTGAGAGCCTGAAGCTGTTTTCCTCTTGGAATGAAGAAAAGAATTCTGGAATACAGAAATTCCAAAAGAAAGAATGGAAGAAAGTGGGAGTAAAGAACAGCTTTTGATAGGAGCGATGTGCAACAGATCAATACCGCTTCAATCGGTCAGGGAATTGAGTTGTGATCAAATGGGCGGGTTGAGAAAGGTTGTTTGTTCTAATGATTTTCTCATTAGGGTGACGATGTCTAAGCCTATAAGCCCTTCTGGGCTTTGTTACGAAACCTTGCAAATGTAACTGTAACCGAGATGATTGCATCCTATTTAGAAAAGACCTGGAAAACTTCTGTGGAATACCGTTATTAAGTTTTTGAAATCGGCTTATAATATTCTAAATAAAAATTTTCAAAATTTAACGATTCCACTACTTTTATAATGTAGCATAATATTGGAAATTGCAGTTTATGATTATATGAAAATGTTAAAGTTATAGTAGTATAAGTTATATCTATTGTTTTGTTTTCCTGAAATTAGTATAAATCAAAAGCTAATGTATTATTCAGAAATAAAAATAAAATTTTATGTTATCCTTTTATGGGTCTCTTGGATCTAAATTTGAAATAGGAAACAATGAGATAGAAATAAATTTGTGCATTCATTGCAATTTAAACTCAACTTATCAACCAGATGGTTTCCTAACAACTTTGGGAAACCATCTGGTATGGTCTCCTTAAAATTCTCTATTCTCTAATAAAATTCTGATAATATTCTAATAAAATTCTAAAATTCTTCTACTCTCTAATAAATTTTCTTTTCTACTCTTCAAATAATACCTGGAATGGCACTGCCTTATAATATTTCAGAAAAAGTAGGATTTCGTGTGAATATAGCATTTTTACTGAATCCTTGGCGAATTATTTGGTAATTAATCCTCCCTGACATACGGTATCCGAAAATTTAATTTGTATTTTGTAAAATTTATAAACTTGGTATTAGAACAGTATACCAAATTTCACCCGTCTAGATCAAAACGTTTTTGAGTTATCTTTGTCACAGACAGTCAGACAGACATTTTCCAAAAATGTGTTTTTGATTTCAGGGTGATCTAAATCGTGGAGATTTGTCAAAATCTAGAGTTCAGATTCTTTGACGATTACTATACTGTTTTGGTGCTTTTGGATAATCCCGTCGACCATTTTCGCCAAACCCAATATTTTCGCCAAAAGGTTGCTTCGCCCCAATAGTCGGAAATTATTTTTCATTAAGATAGCGCCAAGGAATTGGCGCATTTTCGCCAATCCTTTAGCGCATTTCGTGAGAATTGACGCATTTTCGCAATACTACTTTTACGAGAAAGTAAAGTGGGACTTCAGTTACTATAAATTCAACCGATCTACCAATCATACATTTATTTTTTCTACAGGCAAATCCATCAAGTAATAAGATTAATACAATAAAGGGTCACTATTATTTACCATTTGAAAACAGACTTCAGTGAGAGAGGAATAATCTCAGTTTTATTATTCGATTTCGTGATTTTTTCTTTCCATATTGAAGAATTTCGGTTTTTATTATAAGGGAAAGACACTACTAAGTATTAATCTATACCAGAATAAACTATAAAACCATTATCAATACTTACTCTAGATTTATTCTTGTTAATAGCAAAATATATCCGTTGAATTTAGAACGGTAAACTCTAAATATTAGTATGTTTGATATTAAAGTATAGAACCAATTTCAATGTTAAATTATTTTTGAAATAAAATTAAAGCCGTCTTCGTCTTTCATTAACGTCTTCAGTTTCGAGTACAAATTTCAAACTATGTGCGCGTGATTTTTGTTTTCATAGATGAATGAATATAATCCATATAAAAAAGTAGAATGATGTAGTGAAAGTTAAATTTCAATAGTTTAATCAACGCAACATGAATAAAATATATTCCCGAATTTGATATCAATAAAATTTTGCATAAGAACTATATTTTTGCTATATTAATTTATTTGAAATGCACTTGGTAGCAACGTCTGTGAAAGAAAGATTGAATGCATAAGTTACTTTGTGAAATGGCTTAATATATTGTGTTTGTAAATATCACATTTTCGCTCTTGCTTTTATTTAATACATAACTATATTTAATTACCTTTTTTTCTTAATTCCATGTATGCTGTTGGCATTTAGACGAAACTTTAAAAAAGTGGTGAAATCCAATAACAATGCACGTAAATAATGTTATCTGATTAATACAGATGACGCGCTTGGTCATGCATTCCAAAGCAATTTATATTTTGTTTGCCTATTTTTTTAGTTCCTTTAACAGTTTTCATAGAGAATTTCGAATCGCATAATATATTTGTCACTATAAAAATTAAGGAAATAGGCAATTTATCTAACATAATATTAATTTTGTTGGCATTGGGAGACACAAGATCAATATTTGACTATACTATAACAATCATATGGTTGCAGTGAAAAAGGGTACGATGAAATTCTGATGCTAATGAATGATGCTAATGAATGAATTCTGATGAAATATCCATGCTAATACATCAATTTAAATAATGTAAAATTTGTAAATGAAATAAAATTATTGTTCATTAAATAAAATAATGGAAATCAATCTCCTTCAAAAGGTTAAACAAATTTGGATAAAAATTTTCTTCCACCAAATCTTGAATGCGTGATGTATCAAAAAATTACAGTCAAAATTGATTAAAATAAACATGCAGTTCATGAAAGGTCAGTGAAGTATGCATTGCAAATGGTTCCTCGCTTACCGAGCAGAAGATATTGCATTTGAGATAAGTATAACCAGTGTAAACCCTAAACATACAAGTGATATGAAACTGACAACAGAGCGACAATTTTTTCATAATTGACTATTTTGTATTTCATTTGTAATTATAAAACAATGCTCAATTTATTGACAATTACTAAATATAAAAATAATCATAATATTAAAAAAATTTCAGATTTTTTTTGAATAAAACATTTGAAAATAATGCTCCTTTTCAATTTTTCAAAGGTGAAAAATGAAATGATTCAATCCAATCATCTTTGAATAATGATTCAATCCGAGATCTTTGAATATTTTTCATTTTTAAGTTCTTAAGATATAACTGCTTGCTTTTTGATTAATAACCAGTAAAATTCCAGAAAATAAACTTTAATGAATGGATTTTATATTAAACCAAGATTTGTGGAAAAAAAAAAACATTTAGCTTTTTATGTGTTTTTTTCAACAAATAAACTGAGAAGGGAAAAAAAAACACATTGTACCCAAGGCATTCGTTTTATGTCTTAGCAAAAATGAACTTCCAAAAAACTCAATCAGAACTGCATTAAACACCTCAAACCAGACATTCCAATTTTTTTTACAACTGAATCTAAAACCATTTAATGGCGGTCTTTACAAAATCCAGAGACCAGAATTGCATTCGGTGAACTCAGTTTTTGATCCTTCTGCTTTGCTTTCGGTGTCCAAAGCAGCTGTTTTAAAGATTCGCAACAAATGGCAGGCATAAGGAAGCCAGCGAAGATAAATGATAGAGAACTCAATCGATTCTGCGAAGCGAGCAGAAAAAGGAAATAGTTTCCTTTATTGCGTAAATAAAGTTGCAAATCCGGAAAATCGAAGTATTTTGGAAAAAACCCATCCTGTTTTTTAAATGCTATGGTAGAAAAATCTTATTTTAATTTTTTTTTTTCAAAAACATGTAGAGGTAAAGCATTCTATTTTATAAAATAATCAAATTTCAAGAATCGATTGATAATATTTATATTTAATTAATAAATTCCAGCTCATACTTTTTATTAAATCTTTAAACATGGACATCAGAAAAATTACAACATACACTATTATCGTTACAGAAATGTTGCATTTAAAAAACTAAATTATTTACCAGCTACATTTAGCAAGTCAAGTCTCTAGTCTCTCCCCCCCCGGGGTACTTCGTAATTAAGGATGTGAAGCTTCCGACATTGTGGTTGGTTCTTGCCAACCTGGTGGTTACAGAAAAAGGTAAGAGTATGACTCCTCCAATCAATGAAGAGACGTACTTCCGAACGGAAGGGTTGTATCGTGGCCGGTGATGACCCTTAGAACTCAGTTACAGTTCCCACCAGTGTTGCTTTCGTGGCTTCCAGTCATTCAAATATTTACGTGTGCGTTCCGTGAGCGGAGTAGTCGGTTTAAGGTTGGCAAGCAGTAAGTGTGACAGGAAAATCGGAAAAATTTAACCTTAATGAGATATTTTACACAAAGCATGATACTGATGAGTTTTACAACAATGTGTACTCTTAAGCTTCAAAAAGTGAAAGGAATTAAAGAGATGTAGTTTTTGCACATCTGCTTTGTTTATTATCTTAAATAAATCTTTCGGATAGATTCAATTCTCATGACATCACATTACCATTAAAAATGGGCAGTTTCGTGTCAAATTCTTAGTTTTAATCGGATAGGAAAAATGCGTCCAAAACAAATTTTCTGATACTATTAACTGCTTGCCGAAGATAAATTGTCAAATCTATCGCTAAGGTTGACATGATAGACTCGATGAAAGTGATAAATTCATGTCAAAGATGAATTTTCCGTAACTATTGTTTGCAATCTTGCAAGGCGTCCTCTGGCCTAATATCTTTATAACAGAGAATGTGAGAAAGTTTTAGAAAGACCACTCCCACAGGTTTTAAGCTTACATATAGTGTTAAAACGAACAACTAAGAATTAAGAATTCACATTTGTTGAATTCTTACTTCATCTTTCTCATCAACTTCAATAATTCAAATAATTTCAATTTAAATTAATTAAAGTGGTAATAATTATTCATTTATTACCTGGATTAATAATCCAACCCTTAGAAGAACCAAATAACTTTTACTTTTGGAAAATTACTTTCTTTACGAAGAAAGCACCTTTAAAACGAAGAATTGTCCAGGCCCATAAAATGCCATTACCTGAATGGAGATATCTGCAGCTAAATCTAACGAACTGAATGAAGATAAATTGTATATACAAGCTGTGAAATTGTATATACAAGCTGTGAAAGCTGAAAGATTGTGTGAAAATAAAATTCTGGAGGTTACTGGTGTGATAGCCTGTGTGTAGGATGAATTCCATTTATTTTCAGAGAATGCCGTTTCATCCAGCATACACAATTTTCGCCATTCGAACATTGCTAAAGATTTTCATAATCCATTTTTTTTTAATTTTTAACTGCCAGCGTTTAGATATCCTCAAATTTTCTATTATCAGTGACATATTACTTCTTTATTTTTGAATTCATTTCTCTTTCTATACTTTGGAAATGAAATTTGATTTCATTTCATTCATTAGTTTTAGTTTTAGCTTCTGCTATCTTTAAACAGGGAAATGTATTTCAAATCCAGCTTGAAGTTTGTATTATTTTACTTTTATTTTTAATTAAGTAATTTGGAACTGAAAGAAGAAGGCTACAAATTTTTTGAAAGTCTACATTATGTTGATATGGCATAGTAAGCATATAAAATTAACCCTAAATACTGAATGCTCGTGATATATTATTTCTAATATATGTTGTTTCATAATGTTGATATGACTTATTAAGCATATGAAATTAACCTTAAATAATGAATATTTATGATATATCATTGCTAATGTTCTGTTGGTGTTAGTTTATAAAAAGAATATGAGCTTTAAAGAACAGTTTCTTTAAAACCTCATTTCTGGTGCTTATTATAAACAAGGCTAAAGATTGAATAGTTGAAATTGATATAAATAATCAAAGATTTATAAGATGGATTCTTTTAATAATATATTTTTTGCTCATTTATGCACTTAAAGTAAATAAAAAGCACTTTTCAAAATGTTATTAAACTACTTTAAATAATTTTAAAATAATTAAATTTCGAAATGCGAATTAGAGACTGATAGCCACAAAGATTCTTTACTAAAATTCTAAAATGCTATAATGCTACTATGTATGATATCTATACTTATAATACAGCTCAATCTGTGTGTGTGTGTTGCCACTCTACAGGCCAGACCATTCCCCCTACAGCTACCAAATTTGGCACGTGTATACCTTGTAGACCGGGAATGTGCACCTGGGGGTTATTTTTACGAATTTTTAATTAGAATTTTATTTATTTAAAAATTCAGCGAAATTTTGGCGTGTTTCTGCTATAACTTCCGAAAATATTACCCCACAAAAAAGATTTTTACATCAAGTTAAAGATCAAAAATTTATCCTTTAAATGATACCAATGTTTTAACCTTAGAGTTAAATTTCTATTTTTAATGAATTTTTAAATAAATATTTTAACTCTATTTTTCAACAATTTTTTCGTGCAAAATAAAAATAAAATTTAAGCTGCAGGAGCCCGTTTCGCATTCATGGTGAAAAATTAGCTTTTTTCAAAGAGTTGCCATCACATTAATTAAAGCTCCAATTAAAAATAAATTAAGTCTTTTTGAAATGAAATCTACAAAAATATAATTTTCAGCATGTGTCTGTAGGAAATGAAACAAATATGAAATCTTATTTTTTCTAAAAAATAAATTCAAGAAAAATTATTTTATGATCTTCTACACTCTCTTTATTATTAATTCAATAAATCAGTTTTATTTTTTAAGTTTTGTTTAATATGAACATGATATAAATTCAAATCAGGGTCACACAGCTAATTTGTAAACCTTTAGTAAGACACAGATCTGCTAAAATGGTCTAAATGGAAAATGATTATATTTTATGTAACTTGATTCAATAAATGCTCTAATAAATAACGAATTTTTGATTTTACATAAAGCTTCTGCTGTGGAAATCACGATTAACAAAATGTTCTTGAAACACTAATATTTTAAATAAAAAGAGTTAATTTCCAATCAACTAAATCAATCACTTAAACTGACTTATTAATGAAAATTTGAATATCACTATTCAATAAAAAAGGATAATTTTAGATTTTCCATCGATCGTTTCAAAGAAAATTCGCCAATCAGCGCGCAGGTTTCTCAAGATTTATTGGCCTAAGATTATGAAAATGTTGAGTTTTTCTAAATTTTTAACATTCAAAACTTCATAAATAAATCTTAGTTGATCGAGGAAAATAGAAATATTCATTCATTTATTTAAAATTTGGAGTGTCCAGAATATTTCTCAGAATATGATACCTTACTGCATTAAATTTAGACTTCATAATTTTTGAAATATATTTATAGGCTGGAACAAAATACTATTATTGATTTCATTTCAGTAATTTTGAAAGCAAAACTAAAAACTGAATTTTATGCTGAATCTGAGAAATTTTTGTTGAATTATTCTTTGAGATATTACATAAATTATGAAAAAATATTTTGTAGTTCACATAAGATTTATATTCCGAGCGATTCTGCTTGCAATACCCATATTCAATAATAATAATAATAAATAAATAATAATAAAGATGATAAATAAAATAAAACGCTTGGTTTTATTTAAAAATATTTTTATATTAATCGCAATTTCATCATTTCCACTTTAAATTAAAGGTGAAGTTTTACCGGAAATGACAACAAATTAGCAAAATATATATAGTAAATTGAACGAAACGATCTAAACAACATATAAGTTTGGTATGACTATCAAAATTTGAAGATTAAAAATGTTTTGTGTGAGAATCTATTTAGAGACCAGTTACTTAAAATATTTAATTGAAAATTGTAGCGAGCGGTAATACTGGCGAACCGACTGGTCACCAAAGGCGGCTAGTTAACAATAAATGTATAATAAGTATAAAACAAAGTAATAAGTATAAAGATAAATTTGTTCTGAAACATGACTCAGGTGATTAATAGCAATAAAACGCCAGCAAAGAAATTTTATGTTCTTATACGGAATTACACTTTTATTCTAACTGTATTGGTTAGTTACAAAAACATACACTTTATTTTCTCAATAACTCACCAAAATATATCCGGAACCTCACACACATTTATTGATCTCACGTTTATTTTTCCAATAATTCACCAAGATATATCCAGAACCTCGTGCACAATTATTGATCTAATCTGCAACAGGTGAATGATTAAATTCTTTTTTGCTGGTGTTTGTGAAACTGAACGAATGGAGGTTTGGATTCAGTAGATTAATTAAGGTGCCTTATTTTATGAAATAAGATTTAAAAAAAAAAACATTATATTTTGTCAGTACTTGATTTTAGGTTTTCTTTTCACTCGGTTTCAAAAAATTTTAGCATTTCGTATTATTGAAACCCTAGTAATTGGTGAAAAATTCGAAGCTAAGTAAGAAAAAATACAATTAAATCTCTTTTGATTTCTTTACATAAAACCTAGTACCTGACAGTGCAAAAAGAATGTATTTTCGATTGCTGCAAGCTGTTTTGTTATCCTATATATCCTTCGTCTTTAATTGTAACTGATGTGATTGATGTTAACAATATATTCTTAGCCAAGAACTTCTTCATATTGAAATGGAAATCCACTCTAACTCCACCAACGAAAGTTGGCGAAAGAAACAAAAACAGTATAGTAAACTTCTTACCCAATAGCCCATCAAAATGCACCCCGGGACTCATGTATATTCATTGACCGTTTCTGAAACAGTTAACCGGTTAAATTCCGAGCTCTTCGTACAAAAAAAAAAGAAAGAAACTTGGACCCAGACTTTTGATTGAGACGTCTTATTTTACGACGTCGTTAAATCTTGTGATAGTCTGGGCCTCTTACGAGGAAGAAATTGGATCTTGATGTATATACGACTTGGTATTCTTCTGGTAAATTTATTTCACATTTACTTCATGGATCTTGAGAAGACAGTATTCGCCACGAGTTAATAAGGGATTTCTTAACTGCTTTTCTGGCTCTAAATAAGCTAGAATAGATAGTGTATACTAAAAAGTTATTTTGGTTTCGTATTTTGAAAGTAAATTCTTGGCTTATTCTTTAGTGGTAAACTTAATATTGCCAGTGTGGTCCCAAATATGTTTATGGCGAAATAGTTAAAATCATGACTCAATATTCTCTTGCAAAATAAGGTTATTTGAGATATTCCTTTGAATTCTCTGCGATTAAATAATTAATCACCGCTTACTTGATTTCGATAATAAAGTTCACTTTCGCTCTTGATTACATTTTGCAAGTTATTTATTGCTATTTTTCTTGTTCTAAGCTTTTGGTCTGTATCATCACAGCTTGATTAAACTTTAAAAATAATTCAAAGTTGATGTTAACTGGTTTAAGTTTTCTTCATTTACAATGAGTATATGGATGAGATATCACCGGATAAATAAAAATGCAAAAGCGTTACCATATAGTACATCTTCAGGTAGCAAAGCATAATGCCCAATATTTTACAATATTGTGGGATATTATATTGAAACATTTAATATTGAATCATATTATACATTATTATATTTAATCATTTAATAATAAACAAAATTATGCAATATTATATTGAATCATTTAATATTGAACAACATTATACAATATTATATAGAATGGTTTAATATTGAACAATTTTATACAATATTACACTGAATCATTTCATATTGAACAATATAATACAATATTATATATTATACGATATTATTCTTCAAATAAAATCCATGAAAAGAATCACATTGTTTAGGTCACTACCAAACGATAATTAATTATATCGTTTACGTCATAACATTCATGTAATATTTCCTTTACGATGAAAATTAAAACAAATTCTATTCTATTTTGGAAAAAAAACGATTTATTATATTAACAAAAATGAGAAAACTTCTGAAAGAGATAAAAGTTTAGACTTGGAATTTTTTTTATTTTCTTCGCAATGAAAATTAAAACTAATTTTACTTAATTTTTCAGAAAAAAAATCAGTTTTATTATATAAACAAATATCTGAAAAGTTCTACAATTCATGGAAGGTTAGTCACGAAAAATTTTATTTTCTTAACAATGAAAAGTAATACAAATTCTATTACATTTTGAAAAAAAGCATTTCAGATTCATTATATTAATAAATGTATTAAAAGTTTTGAAAGTCATGAAAGTATAGTCATGAAAAAATTATTTTCCTTTCTATGAAAATTGAAACAAATTATATTCAATTTTGAAAAAAATCGGATTTATAATATTAATAAATGCCTAAAAACTTTTAAAGATGATAAAAGTTTAATCAGTATTTTTTCTACAATGATATTATTTTGTCTGAAAAGCATTTCAGACTCATTATATAAATAAATATGTGAAATATTTCAAAAGTCATGAAAAAATCATTTTCTTCACACTGAAAATTGAAACCAATTCTATTCCATTTTTAAAAAGTGAATCAGATTTATTAAATTAATAAATACTTAAAACCTTGTAAAAGTCCTGAAAGTGTAGTAATTTATTTTTTGAAATAAAAATTAAAACAAATTCTATTCCAATTTTTAAAAAAAAATCACATTTATTATGTACAAGAAATATCTGAAAAGCTTTGAAATTCATGAAAATTTAGTGATGGTAAAAATTGTTTTCTTTATAATTAAAACTGAAAGAAATTCATTGCATTTTGAGAAAGAACATTTGAGACTCATTATATTAATAAATAGATGAACAGTTTAGAAAGTCATGAAAGCTTAGTCATGAAAAATTTCTTTTCTTTACATTAAAAATTGAAAAACATTCTATTGCATTTTGAAAAGTAAATCAAATTTATTATATTAATAAATACCTGAAAAACTTTTACAAATCGTGAAAGTTTAATCATGATTTTCTTTATTTAGAATGAAAATTAAAACAAATTATATTCCAATTTGTAAAAAAAGCAGAAAAAATTATTATATTCATAAATATGTGAACATTTTCGTTTTAATATAAAAGTTTAATAACAAAGAAAAAACAATTGTCTTCAAATTGATATTTAAAAGAAGTTTTCTTCTATTTTTCAAAAACAAAGTTTCATTATATCAATAAATATGTGAAAACTTCTGAAGAACCACGAACACAAATTACTCCGACTCCAACCTACTCCAAAACAAAGAACGGCAAGAATTTAATAATACGTGCTATATATATATCCAATAGATAAACCATTATCTGTTCTTGCTTTTCGTCTGATTGATTCCCTCAAGGATCTATAATTGGTCCTAACATATTTTTGAGGACACAATGCATCTTCCTGAATCGATATTCGATCCTAACGCATTTTTGAGGTCACGTAAGCGAACCACGAATCCAGAAGCTGTCCTCGCAGTCACAGCTGTCCTCTAACAAAAGCCATAAGATGGGACCTGATGAAGGAATGTCACTTGTCTGAGTGAACTGCGAAATATTAGATTCTATGTTTATGGGGAAATATTTTTGATATAGCATGGAAGGATCTTCACGAGATATGACAATTTATGAGAAATATCATAATGCTGTTGGGATTTTATTTATCAACATTCTTAAGAATAACTTTATTATTTATAACAATCGTAAATATTTGCGTTTGATGAAAATTCACAAAACCGGTTTTTTTTTTCTTAAATTCTAATCTTCTGATTATAAAAATAATTCTTCTTTTACTGAAGGCGTTTGAATATTTTAGAAGTGCAATTTTTCAAAATGTTAGCAATTTTTTTGCACAATTATATAATTTTCTAAAGCGAAGTTGCCTATGCTTTGATAATATGTTAGTTCATAACCAGTAGTTTGTTAAAACTATAGAAAAAAAAAACAAGAATTTAACTGGATTTTTTTCTGAATAAAAAGAGTTTTTCATTTATATAAGCGTTTTGAATATTTCAAATTTAACATTTCCTAAAACATTTGTGATTTTTCTGCCCAGTTATATAACTTTTTGTTGTTTTGTTTGTATTTGAGTCAATGACTGACTGATTGCTTGCTGAAAGTTGCTGTAAGTAAATTCCAGTTCTAATTAGTAGAAAATATCCAAAACAGACACTTTATTTGGATACTGATAAATGATTTTGCTAGATGATGTTGATTTGATTGTAAGTAAATAAATTCAACAATAAAAAATATTAAAAACATATATTTATATTGTTTTACACAGTACAAATCTTTTATTTTAAACAATTTTTATTCACTAGTTTTTATAACATAATGTATTATTTATGTCAAAGTATCTTTAAAGTATAATATATTACTGATTATTTTTAACTCCCGAATAGCAGACTCGTTTAAATTGAATTATTCAATTAACTAATAGCAAATGTAAAATTTAGCATTAGTGTCAAGCACGAACAAGTGTATTTAAATGAAATTTTTACCTAAAACAGTTTTCCACCAAGTAAAAGTGATAGCAAAATTTCGTTTTCGCAAGTATTTTTTTTGTTTGTTTGTTTGTTTTGTTTTTACAAAAAAATTTCATTTTTCTGTGTTCAAGATGAAAAAAGTAATTTAACAATACCCTATATATATATATATAAAAAAAACAAGATTTAAAAGAATATTAATAATTTCATTTATTAACAATAAAAACGTCAGATATAAATTATTTTTATTAAAAGCGAAATTCATTGCCCATATAATTAATAATTTATGCACAAATAACTGAATAAAAATAGTGCACGCATGTAGTTTAAAAAAAAATCAAGAGGAAACAAAAATTTTTAATCAAATAAGTTATTTTCAGTTGAACTATCAATTTCCACAAATATCCATACTTGAGCTTCATCAAGAATCGATGATCGACCCTAATGCAATTTTGAACTCACTTAAGCAAATCAGGACATGTCTTCAAACGACACCTAATAAAAGCCTGTTGATTAATTGTATTTAAGGAAAGTCACTTGTGTGAGTAAAGAAGGCACATTGGACTGGGGTTTATAAAATACTTCTTTTTTAATAAAAGGTGCGGTAAAGGCTTTGTGGAATGCAATAACTGTTAGTTAATGCAATTGGCGTGTAACTTATTATTATTTTAATTCTATGCTATTAATACTTATCTTACTTGAATGTTTTAAATATATTTTAAAATTTAAATAGGTTTATTTTTATTTCATTCGTTAGCTAATCTTTAAAAAAAATATTAATTATAGATTTTAAAATAAATTAAGGTTTCATTTTTAGGCATTTCATTCCTGATGCGCATTTCAGTACTACTCCTCAGTAACTACTCCTCAGATCAAAAGATGTTGTACGATATCTCTATTATAACTTTCGATATTCTGAATACTAGTCAATATCGTGAAAATATCTATAAGAACAAGCTAAATTTCAGAAGGAACTTTTTCTGAAATAATATGTTTTTCCCATCTGTATATCTTAAGGCAACCTTAAATTTGTTTTCTATAAAATTAATTCGTAACAAATTACCTAATATTTTATATCTGGTAGATTTTCAATAACACAACAGTCACAAAAACAAGGAGAAATAAATTCAAAGTTGTTATTGGAAGAAATGAAGATAAGATGAAAATACATATGAAGGCGATACCTTCTGAAACCGAGTTACAATGTATTTAAAAATAACCGTATGCAAAGCAAATTTATTATTTTATTATATTCTAATTTCAAAAAAAAAATCTTCAATTTTTTTCTTGACTGAAGTCTTGTCCCTATCGATTTTCGAAATGAAGCGTAATTTGCCTTAACGTATTTTTAAGAGCATAAAGCTTTTTCTAGTATCAATAATCGATATTAACTTAGCTTTGAGATCACATATGCGAATCATGATTTCTGAAATTTCCCTCGTACTGACAGCTGTCCTCTAATAAAACCTATAGATGAAGAGCATTAAAGGAACGTCAGTCGCCTGATTAAAGCGAGATATATTAAATTTCAGGTTTAGGAAGGGAGTTTTTTTTAATAAAGTAAGCAGAAAAAGTTTATGGAAGGCAACAGTTGGAGAAGTATTATAACTCGTTTAATTTAAGGTTACTTTCAATGGGACAGAAAAAAAAATTACAATTTCGAAGTAAATATGTCTAACAATGTTCAATTATGAATTATAAATTGATAAATTGAATTATAAATTGCGTATGATTGCATATTTCGATTAATTCTATAATTTAGCAGTACATTCAGCGTTAAATTCCAATTTATGTCATTTTTTCTCCAGTGTTTTGAATTACACCACAATATGGTACTGTGGGTGTAAAGTTAGCGCTGCGGATATTGTCACTTAACAAGTATTGCCGTCAGTTTCAATTTTCAAGAGCAGAATATATATATATATATATATATCCCAGCTATTTTTTCAAACATAAATAGGAATTCAGGCACACATTTTTCGTTGCCTATAAGGAATCTTTTTGATTTTTTAAATTTCAGTTTTGAGTCTGAAACATATGTTCATACATAATGTGACAAAAGTAACTACCTTGCATAATGATTAAGAGCTTCTGTCTTCTTGAGGAGTCTTGAAATAATTTATTATGAAAGCACTAACTCCATTTATTATGACGATATTAAGCAGTTCAGTTTACTATACGAAAGAGCAAAAAGACCATGAATATTTTGTGCGATATTATATGATATTAATGAATAATTCCCATTATTATACAATATTGCACAGCATTTGTGTGCTACTAGGGAATTGGTCCGCATATTTCCTTTCATTCATCTGATTTCATTGCCATTTGTTATTTTAATAATTCATTTGAAAAAATCAATACGTTTATACCATCGAAATAAATTTCTAATGTTCAGAAAATGCATGCAAAAACAAACTTTTACTATAATAATACACAGGGCCACAAATTTCTAAGGATTGAGCATCTTTAGACAACTCGGAATCACAAGCAATGGAGGATCGTAAATTACTTCCAGGCACGGTAGATATCGCTATACGTGCCTGGGATTCTCAGGCGTTTCCTAAGAGAATCTTAATTTCAACCTTCCAGAGCAAGATTAAATGATCAGAACCAATGACGTCATACTGTCCATATTCAACAGAACTTGATCGTAGCCAATAATGGCAGATGATACTGATAGATGCTAGTTGATGCTAGTTAAAATTTTGGTCCAATATGATTGGTTCATGTTATATGCATAGTTAGAAAATGTTTTCTCTTCCCCACTAATAAATAGCAACATTTCGAATAATTTCAGCAGTAAATTATTATTTTTATTTAAAAATAATTTCACTTTCTTTTACTCGTTCTTATTCCATTTGTGAATAAGAATGATAAACGGGTAAATATGTGTTGTGGTAATGATAAACGGGTAACGGAATGATAAACGGGTAAATATGTCTATCCATGCAGGATTTTTAATATCGTTTCCTTCAAAATGTCTGGCATAGTTTGAGTCCACTGGGAAATTGCATTTTACTTCTTTTTTCATCATCTATGCATTTCAGGTCCATACTTTGCCTGTGATAGTAAGATATAATGATCACAGCATTGGCTATGATCACTATATCTTACTATGAAATCTGAAAGGAAATTTCTTTTAGAAAGCGTTCGGGAATCAAGCACATGTTCAACGCCATCTACCGTATCTAGTAAGTACTTCCGACAAAACATTACTACATTTAAGGTCGAAAAACCCGACCAATCTAAAGCGGATATGCGGGTAGATTACAAATATTCGGGCGAAAGCCGGCATAAACAGAACAACTCATATAGCAGAGACTTTTATACTCGTCATATCATATAACTTCAAACAATATTAATGCAATATTAAACCAATGTTACGTATAATAAGTGAAAGCATTGCTGTATGAATACGGGTCGTCTATCTACATTTTATCCTTCCACGAAATTTTTTAACCATGGTTCTGAGTTATCTTGTGTAATGTTTGCTTACTGCAAACATGCTCTATTTCTGTTGTGCTAACAGCTACGATATAACAACTACGAGACATGAGTAATTACTTTTGTCTTGTGGCCATGTTACTCGGCTACTAACTCAAACATTGCGAGTTCGCTATCGCCAATAGCAACACTGTAATGATGAGTGCATAAAATGACCTTCGCATTTTGATTTAGCATGTATACAGGATTCAGCAGATAGGTATATTTAACAGGTATCATCCGGATGTTTATAATCTAGCCATATTGGGTATAGAAAATGATAAAATATCTAAGTATTTTATATTCACAGTACTTAAAAAGATTGGAAAGGTGGAGCTTCCATACTGCCTTTGCTTGTTGCTAGTGTAAATGACATTTAGACCATGGCATCATTTTTTTTCATTTATCTTCTATATTTAGCATTAAAAACAAATAAAAACAGTAACTTTGTTTCTAAAATGTCAGGCTATCAGATTTTACATATTACTTTTGTCCATATCAAGTATACAGTACGGAAAATAATTCCAAGGTCAAGTAGATTATGTTATTATTATTATTATTATTTTGTATTCTCACCATATTTTGCATTAGAAAAAGACGAAACGAGCTAACATTTTGTTTCCTTGCCACTAGCGAAGATTAACTTTTCGAATTTCCTTACAACTCTAGTCTTTATCACGCACAAATGGTGTCCAGAATAATTTTTTCAGGCTCGAATTATGTTTAACATTAAAAGAAAAAGTGACAAAATGCACAAACAAGTTGTCATTCTGATAACGACGTAGTGTGGCTGCCGGAACATCCGTACTACCCTTGTTCAATATCATTTACCTCCTAAAAATTAATTTTCCATAAATTATTTTTATTAATCATTCAAACAAATCTGAAATTAATTTTTTTAATTGAGTTTTCTTACTTTTTTAAAATTTAATTTCTAATCAAATATTTAGAAATATTTGCTACATGGTCGTGTAAATTAAATTTTAAAGGTTAACGTATTACTAATTATAATCCCACAGAATAAACTTATGTAAATCATTTACAGTTGGAGTATTATCAATTGAGCTTATTAGAAATACGCATTAATAATGGCATGGTATAACAACCATATTACAGAGAGCTAAATAGCTATATACATGTATATATGACGATGGTTACCTGATATTCCATTCGAATTATATAAATACGTCTGAAAATCTAAAGTAGGATTATATAAATAGAAACGTTTAGTATTTGCGCAGATGCATATTCAAATTAGTCTATGTTGAAGTCAAGACTATTAAGTCTACTATTAGTTTGGCTGAGAAACATAAGTAGTAGTATAAATGTAAAAGTTTATATGATATAACCATTTCATAAATAACTAAAAGTCGAATAAATGGCACTAGACGCGGGTGAAGATATAATAATGAGTGAATGAGTGTAGTAGCATTGTTATAGTCAAAATAGCTTAATACCACTATTCACAGTTTAGCGTAAAAAAGTATTATAAAATGGGTAAAAGTATATTGAAAAAGTTGTTATAAGCAAAGTGTCAACGAAAGTACAGAAAATTATTTCCATAATATATTTAATTTTGTATTTTTTTTTATACTTCTTCATACAGGAAATTACGATGGAGGAAAAATTCGATATCGAATTTCGATGGAACCATCTTTTAGACTTCTCCAAGTAAAAAAAAAAAAAAGAAAGAAAAAATCATTTTACATGTGCATTATTTAAGTGATGTATTTACGTGTACATGATGATTATTGAAAGACCTGAAGAAATGATATTTTATTTACATTCCTTGGACCGAAATATTAAAGTTGAAACAGATTTGTGATGAAGATTGCTGTCCATAGGCGGACTGTGTATTTCTTTATCTGTTGTATACAAAAGTGATGACTCATAAACGTAAAAATGTGATTCAAAGACCTAAACAGATGAAATTTTATATATATATATATATATATATATATATATATATATATATATAT
>JAPMOR010020606.1:0-11512 GCA_026543865.1 Argiope aurantia
TATCCCAATTAAAAAAACGAGTTATAATCATCCCAATTAAAAATGCCATGAGATAGAATAGAGGTATACAACAATGCTGAGGTGATAGATGTCCATTTAACATTTGATAAAGCTGAGAGAAATGGGAATTATTTATTTTCTCTAAACCAAATATACTAAGAGGAAGAACTGAAATCACCAAAAAAATTCGAATTCGAGATTTTGATGAATCTCCAATTTTCAGATGTCCTTGAGCCCGAAAAATTTGGAATTAGGTCAGTTTTTGGATCATTGGTTATCTGTTTGTGAACACGATAATTCAAAAGGGTTTGAGTTAGACAGTGGAACTTTGGCATATGGACTTTAAAACCAAATTAGTTTCGATCAAATTTTGAAGGAAATCCAATCAAAAGAAGTTTGTTTGTTCGGCTGTCCGAGTATAAGTGAGCATGATAACTGCAAAATGTAAAGATCTAGATAGATAGAATTTGGCACACAAGTTTAGCATATAAAACGTAGATCCGCATAAAATTTCGAACTACATCTGTTTAAGAATCGGTTGTATGTCAATCTGTATATTCCCATGCATATGAAAGTAATAATTCATACACGCTGTGACTTAAATGATAAAAATTCGATATGCGATCTTATAACTAAAATTATAAATCAATGTAAACTTTTGATTTCAACCAGTTGAAAAAAGCATCCAAAATGCGCATTCCATTCTCTTATACTTGTGCATTAATAGCATGACAGCAATTAATCGACAAAAAAAATATCACCAAAAATCGCATACTAGATTTAATAAAAACGCCAAATCGACGCCAAAGACGGATATTTAATGGCAACTAATGTTCTCCAATGACATGCTGTTAATGATACGCAAATACCGGAAATTTTACTATACTAGAAAGCACACTAATCTCATGCATGAAACTCTGAAAATGAAAATCTGAGTACTCGTGACACTTGCCTGAAGACCGCACATTTATGTGGAGGGGTGGGAGTGTCCTAACGGTTTAGTTAGAGAATACGCGAGTAAGTTTCGGGAAGACAACAATGGCTAGTTATATCAAACGAGTTTTCCGCTGGTGTGGCGTAGAATTTCGGAGAGACGGCGCAAGCTCAGATGTCGTCCCCGTCATCTGACAGCGATTCAAAATTACGAAGTCCGGCCCAAAATAACCCTAGTGTTGCTTTAAAACGGGACGTTAATATAACTAAACTAAACTAAACAAACAAGTTTTTCCTAATAACTTGGTGCTCTACCGTCAACTGTTAACTGTGAAGGTTTCACAACATTAAGATAGATAAATGTAGATGGATCCCAAGTTGCCATCCAATGTTACTTGAATATTATTGATGAAATTGAAAGCTTCCGTTTCTAATCAAAATTCTTTGCCTTAGATTAGCGATTATTGCACGAATCAAACTATTATTAAATGCATTCGAATTATGTTTATTATATAGTGAGAGGTTATAATGCAGCAGTTAAGGTTTACCATTCTTTCAACTTATCATGAATTATAATTAAAGAAAAATATTTTGTCAAACTTATTTTAAACATGAAACATTGTCGATTCATTTTAACTGCAATTTCTTTTTTTTTTTAAATTTAAAAATTAATTCGGAAAATGTTTGCTGATTGTATTTTTAGGAAGCGCCACGTTTCTATCGCATACTTGATTTATAGACTTAATTTAAAGAGTATGTTTCTCTATCAAAATTATTTGGTTGTTGTAAATTTCATTCGAACTAATTTCTAAATTATTTTGATTCCTTCGAAAAAGAGCATCAGTAAGAATTAAATAATACAATTCTAAAAAGAGAAAAAATATAAGTGAAGCCATTTGCTTCGAATCAAGGAAAAAAAATGGACGAAATTATAGAATACTTATTACTTTTAATTATTTTTTAAATAAATAATTACAAGAATTTTTTTTTTCAGAAGAATTATTTTTAAGAAATCGAATACTGTTATTATGAAAATATATATGTTACTATTATCATATAAACTAAAAGATTTTAGTGATTAACATCAAAAATTTAATTTTTTTTTTAAATTCAAGTTCTTTTTTTTAATTAGAATTTTTGTTTTGACGATTTTATGTTCTTTCTTATTAACTTAGTTCAATTCATTGAGAACAATAAATTCTGAACGACTTCTTTGGAGGGCATTATAAATAATTATCATCATTATATATAATTACCCCATTATCATTTTATATAATTTTTATCATTATATATAATTACCATATCTATGTAATTAACTTTGTATAAAAATAATATTTTGATGTAATAACACTAGATGGCACCACAAGCTTCCTAAAGAGTCAGAATTTCGCCAAATTTCTTTAGCATAGACTAACGGCATTATGTACGTATCTCATCACATGCAAACAACATAATACAAAGATGAATTTAAATTTGTTGGAATTTTTAAGGACTATAAGTTCGGGGACCTCATTCTCTTCTTCCTATCTTCCGAAACCAGATATTTTTTATTGATTCAATATCTATAAAAATAATTTTTGATTAACAAATATTAAAACAAACTAAAATGTCAAAACAAATGATTATAGACCATTTTTAAGAGACTTCGTGTTAGAATCTTGCTTATAAGAAAGTAAATTTTAAATCAAATTTTAAAAAATACATTTAAGAAAAGAATTCTAAATACTTAAATATGGCATTGTTGATTTGTAAGTCAGTCAGTTAGTTGAAAAAGAAAAAAAAAGGGGGTGGGGGGCTACACTGATTAAGAACTAATCGAGTTTGAAAATTTGAAAAAAAAAATCTCAAGTATAATGTTGTAAAAAAAAGTCTCAAATATAATCTCAAGTCAAGGTTATGAAATATAAACACACTTGATTTTAATTTCATTACGCTCGAATAAGTGTTCCTTATAAATCAAGTAGAAGTATAAAATGAGATTACTTCAAAACATTCTAAAACCCCCTCCTCTTTCTTAAAAAAATTACAGCGCCTCCTAGAAGCTGCCATCTCAACACATAGGAATTGGTTCTCTGTGAAAAAGTATTGTAATGGTAGAAAAGTGAGCTGATGGAAATTACGAAAAGCTGGGAATTAGGAGGGGATTTAAACATCTTGTGACTCTGGATACTAAGCATTCTTCTCATGAACTAGACGACTTATTTCTACGTCTGAACACATTTTTAGCTTAAACAGAGTATTAATTATTTATTTAAGATTATTATTTGATTTTTTTTTTATTTTGGCAACTTTGCGAAAATATATTATGTTATAATTTAAGCTAGACATATACAAGCGATTAATTTTTCAAAAAAAAAAAACAATGATAGGTTTGCAAAAGCAGAAAGTGACCATTATAAGAGTCTCTCTGGCAGTAAATTTAGAAAAAGAAAAAAATAACACTAGACGAAAATGTATAGATAATAAAAATTTCAGTTAATAAATTCCAATAATGAAAATTTTCAATAGCGGAATACATTCATATGAATTAAGTAATTCATATGAAAATGTAAGTTCTTATATTTACTATCTTCATAAATGCTTACTATAAAAAAAAAAGCTTTGCTGTTTATTCTGTGTCCCACTCGCCATTACATCATCCCCACCTGAAATACAGGAATGAGAAGTTGCTAGTGCATACAGTAACGATTCCGTCAGTTGGTCTGCACATTCGTATGCATGTGAACGAAATAACATCGAAAATGCAATGACTTAAATAAATAAAATTTATAACTGATCATATGATTACAGTTGCAGTTCTGAGGCAAATTTTGGTTTCCGTTGGTTGGGGAAAAATACGTCCAAGATATTTGGAACTAAATCTTTCAGGGTGGTTTCGTTAGTCGGTCTGTACATTCGACTAACGAAAGACATATTCGATATTTTGATGTTTGTGTATCAACCACATATCAACGATTAATCATCAAACAGAATCGTCAAAGTTTGATTTTTCATAACTATTGTTCCTCCAATTCCATGCAATTAATATGCAAGTGCAGGCTTTACTTACTAAGCTAGGAAATACGAAATTCTCATATATGGATTCCGAAAATAAAACTCTGAAGACTCATGGATTTCATAGTTTTGTTCAAGTAATTATGGACCTTGATAATTTATCATGTATCTTGATCAATTACGAATCCTTGCTTATGATTTTCCATAGTATTTCAGCATTAATTTAAAATCAGAAATCGTGAAAAAGCTAGCTAATACAACAATTTATTCACTTCTTAATATAAAACAATTTATAAAAATAACAAAATATTTTTATAAATTGTTTATAAAAATTTATATACAATGGCACATGGAAAAATTTCAATACATATATATAACTGGGGAGGGGAGGGAAAACTATCTAGTATAGTAAGAAAGTAAAAGGAGTAATATGAGCTTGGTTCTAAAAAATTATTGTATACTAGTCGCCTCATGTGACCTGCCGGAAATATTGATTATATTTGTTTTTAAAAATAATCTTTTTATATATAACTTCATGACCATGATTCCGCCAAATTGTTTGGCATTAAAGTTGCGTTATTTTTACTGTCTTACTTTAGTTTTTTTTATCGTGTAGATGATCTTTCTAATAGAGACAGTCCCATAACATGAAAGAACTATTAATATCAGTTTCACCTTTCTTATTAAATTTCAGTTTCATCTATCTTCCATATCATAATTTTAATTTTCTCGTAAACTACACACTTATTAAGCAGAATCCTTCTTTTTTAACTTTCAAAGATGGAAGAAAATTACATCATGAAAAATGGACGAAACAATGAAAATCTTTTGAATTTCAAAGCAATTATGTAGCCTATTATAAGAAATGAAGTTAAAAAAATTTTTTAATTGCCAAAATTCAGAAAAAATTCCAAGGTTATTAATCATGTTTAAAAGGGCAATTTTTTAAAGTTCAAACGATGTAAATTTTTTTCTTGTGCAGTAAAATTTTCAAAAGTTATCGAGGAAAAGCGTTCAATTTCAACTTAATTTTTAATTGATTGATTTTTTTAAAAAAAGACACTCCTAGACACTAATTTTTAATTGATTGATTTTAAAAAAAAAGACACTATACCCTTCAAAGTATAAGTGTTCCAAACTGAGTTGCAGTAACTCTAACGATCTGGCTTGTAGAGTGCCAACGTACACCGTAGTACAACTGGCCCAACGTACAACTGGCCCGTAAAGTGCACACATTCTTCTTTATTATTGGTATAGATTAGAAAGTATTGTATTCAATAATATTAACCTAAGTAAATTCATTTTTGAACAACACGGAGCCTATTTGTAGAGTTACTTTCTAACTTTTAATTTTTCGCACTCAGAAAAATTGTTTGATCCAAAATTTTTCACCTAATACGAGGATATGATCATTGTTCCGAAAAATAAATATATAGAATTTTTTTCAAGTTGAATTTCCCCGAAAAGTTAATTTACATCTTTTTTACCATTCTGTAGTATTTTTAACAATCAAAATTGAAAAATAAATTAATAAAATGTTAAAATGATGGACCGCCTTGAATGGTGACCATGAGTCACCTTGCGAGTGCAAAGGTCAAGATGGTGAAAGTGGCAACTGAATCAGCACTCCCCTTCTAAACTTCCATGCCGCACCAATGAGAGGGCATTTCACCCATGACTTCAGATTTAATATCTAGGTTTATATACAAAACAGATATTTGATGGAATCGAATTTCTATTTTTGTGGCATCTTATTTCGACGCTGAGACCTAATCACCAGACTAGAAGAATCTCTTGAATTAGAAAGAACGGCATTGTTTAAAAATAAGTAAACTAAGAACAAAATTTCATTTCGTCAATTATTATTATGTAAGTAACAATTAATGATGGAATCAAATTTAATTTGCTTCAGAATATACATCATTGTCTTTCAGTTTATATTTTTGCCAAATTTGGTAATTCTTGAGGCACTTGCCTATTTTATATATTATTGACAGACAGACACACGCAGTTCTTTGATATTATTGTTGCAACTATAAAATTGTAAGATAGTTGCCAGATTCAAAACCATCCACTAAACCCACGCTTCCGATATTTCACAGTCTTCCAATTTATACTTTTTAAAGCCTAAACCTCTCGAAACTTTCAAAATCTTTCAAAACATATTTCTGGAGAGTAGATATGAAAACTCCTTAAATTTGAATGCAAGTCTCCTCAGAAAGTAAAGTCCATGAGATTCAATAATGCGATGGGGCGCCCTGACAAAAGGTGGGGCCCACCTTTTGTTCGCTGATATCCTAATCAAAAGAGCCCGCACAGGTGTGTTTGTAAACAAATGCCCTTATCACAGTCGGGCCCTTCGCTCCCAGCTGATCCCACTTTATTAAAATGTCATTCGTGAGCCTCCGACCCCTCCCCCTCCCCTTGCCCTCCACCCCATCCCTAGAAGGGGGATTTCCGAGAAATGAAATATCTCGACGCAGCCTGAAAAATGGCGAAGGATCTGAGAGTGAAGAATCAGACAGAAGCAACTGGACGAGTGCGCATGCTCGAGTTGTCCAGACTCGAAGAAGGGGAAATAAGTAAAATTGTGAAGAAATATTTCTGATAAGTATAATTCCTTATGAAATATTTTACCTGATTTTATCTAACTTCTTTCATGATCGTCAGTTGGAATTTTGTAGCTCATCTTTCATAACTTTCTGCTGAGTTAATGTTATGAAATTTAAATATTGATGTTCTCGATGTCAGTACAGATTTCATAGTTCAGTTATCGAATGATAGATTGAATTAAAATTTAAAAATTGAATTGGATTCAATTTTGTTTCAATTTTTAGAAAGGCAGATAACAGATTAGATATTTTATAAATGATTCGTGAAACTCATATTAAATGTCTTAAATAATTTACTAACTTTAATACATGATTACTAAATATAAGACTGAAATATATATTTTTAGTAAAATTATGAGCTGTTGAATCATTATAGATTTTTTTTCTGTATGTGTAATACATTTTTATACATTTAAGTCATTTGAAAAATTTCTTGTAAGGAAGTAATATGTGAAACTGACCTCCAGCTCCATCCAATAGTCTAATTTCCCCAATTACTGTTTCATATGAAAACTAATAGCCTCTAGATATGCTATAGTAGTTTTCTTCCCTACCTTATCATCTGTTTTTGATAAAAACCAGAAAAGCATCGTTTAGCTGAATATTCTCTATGGGAAATAACTGAATTAAAATTCACCAAACATAACTGCTGTAGCAATTTCAAAAACTGTTTCTTAATTATAGTTGATAGTTAAAAGCAGAAAACTTATAATGACGTATCATTAAATTACATATAAAATAAAAAATTGGCGTAAACGATATTTTTCTTTGATTTTATCAATTATTTTAAATTTATATTTGGTGGAAGAATTTTGGCCGTGAAATACGGATAGTATTTATAATAGCAGAAACAAAGCAAAAAAATTTATTAAGATGTCGACTTATTTTCCTACTTGAAAATATAAATCCATATTTGAAATTCTAATTTGCCATAGACAGTTTTTATGTTCGGATAGAAGTCAAATTTAAAGCCATAATCATTGTGCCTTTCTCCACATGTGCACTGAATTTTGTTTATTTTTTAACTTATAAAATTATTCTGGGGATCGTTATTCTATATTAAGATTTCACATAAACCACAAACACGTCAAGCGTTCTGTGAAATCTTAGATGATCAATGGAATAATACATTCCTGAAACTGGAAGTCTAATGGAATAACACATTTAAGGGGTTAAATACGTTCACTACCATTAACCTCTTAACTATGCTGAAAAGTCATAAATTTAAATAAAAATCCATACCGTCGAATCCATACAAACTTCATTGTTCTCTGGGCTTTTAGTTGAATCCATACTTCAACAATTTTCCCAAACAGTTGTCATCTAGTCAGATAATACAAAAAAACAATCAAGAGGTTAAAACGTAATATAACAAAAGGAAAATCACCTATTCTAACCAATCCCCCCCCTCTCCAAAAAAATTATTGAATAAGGTATTTGATCATTTATTACAGTGATAATTTAAAGGGAATTGTATGTCCCTCTCTGACAGTATTCTACGGAATAAGGAAAACCTTTTTTTTTTTTCGTATTTTTTAAACATTTATCATATTTTTATTTTTTCATATATGAAGTATTCCAAGAGAAAGTATCATAAAGGTTTAAAAAAATCGAATTCAGGATGTTGAAGAATCACCCCATTACCAATTTTCTTTTCCAAAAAATAGATGTTTACCATTGTGCTTGTTATCTGTGAGCATGCTAAATCAAAAATATTTTGATATAGATGGACAAATTTTAATATATATGCACTTTACACCAAATTTGTAGAATTCTATCGAATTTTGAATGAAATTCATTCAAAGAAAGTTTGTTTGGAGGTTCAAATACAAGTGAATTTGATAACTATAAAACGTGAAGTGCTAGATCGTAAAATTTATTGAACATATGTAGCATCTAAATTGTAAATTTTTATCAATTCCCAAATCAATGGCAGAGCTGACAGCTTGTTTCTCTGTACTTTCACATGCATATAAGAGAAATGACTTAAATGAATGAAAAATAGTACGTCATCTATGACTACAGTATCCTATCAAATTTTGGTATCAATCCGTTGTTTTCTATTTTCATATATTTGGGCATTGATCGCATGTCAGCGATAATCGCCAAAGAAATCGCCAAGCCTCACATGCTAGTAACAGTTTTTCGTAGCAATACATGTTCGCCTGTGGCGTGAGTTAATAAAACACAAATACTGGATATCTTTACTGTACTACGATTCTTACATGCGAAACTCCTAAAATAAAAATAGGAGCTCTCGAAGCATTCTTGGCTTTGCTAAGGGTTCCGAAATTTTATTTAGGAGTGGGGAAGGTGATAACATTTTTATCAGAGAATCTGCATGAAAGTTTTAAGGTAGACCACACCCGTTGGTTCTAGTGTAAAAATGATTTATAGACATTCTATTAGTTACATGTCTGACTTAAATATTCTTTATTAAAATAAAAAGTTAAACTGAAATAAATAGTAAATATTGATTAAATTAAAAATGCTCTGAAATATGGAGCTAATAAATCATCCAGTTTATGAAAAGAGGAACCTCATAATATGTTCTACCACGGAGGCAAAAAATGCCTCCATTCGCCGTTCATTTCCAAGTCTATGCAATTCCCTACTCTAGAATCGTTAAAAATCTTAGATTCGCAGGAAATATCTATATTCCGCAACTGCATTCTGCCATGCAAAGTATTCTTCTCTTGTCTTAAAGCTGCCTTATCCCACAATTTTATAGAAGCTGAGAAGAGATGCGGCATTTATCAGAG
Organism: Argiope aurantia; assembly: GCA_026543865.1. NCBI lineage: Eukaryota > Metazoa > Arthropoda > Arachnida > Araneae > Araneidae > Argiope > Argiope aurantia. The sequence goes on from JAPMOR010020606.1 coordinate 9,302, forward strand.
AGTATGCGAGAAAATTTTGAGGAGATTCATCCAGCTGGGTTGTTTTTTGTTTTTTTTCATGTTTTTCGGGCATTCATAATCATTTTTAAAACTGAAAATTGTCTGATCCTTTTATTTGATAAATGATGTTAAGGTATCCGAACACATTGGAAAGGTCGATTTTCGCCTAAAGTGACATTTTTAAAAAAAATGCTTTTTTTTTGATAGACTAGTTATTGAGCTATTCAAAACAGGTTTACTATTATATCTACATTAATTACAATTCAAGATATTAATATTTTCGTAATGATCAGTAAACCGGATGTGGACAGTTAAATAACCGGAAATACCGATTGAAAATATCAAAAAACATGTTAAAAATTTGTATAAACACAAATTTAGTTTTAAATATGGAACATTTTTTGCATTGCAAAATGAAAAATGCCAATGAGAGTTTTAACGGTGTTTTGTGGAAATGTGTACCTAAAGATGTCTTTGTTGAGCTCCGAACCCTCAGATGAGGAGCATTTATGTCTGGAATACATTTTAACGAAGTTTTATAGGATGACTGAATATCCTTAAGGTTTTTGTAGTGTATAATAGTGCAAATGTAGTAAGAGAATTTGCTGAGCTCGACAAAAATAGAATAAATAAATCTAGGCAGCATTCACTGCCAAGCACAAAAATTGCTAGAAAAAAAATAAAATTATTAAAAAAGGGAAATTATTAAATGCTGAAGAGGAGGAAGGTATAACCTATAAATGTGGAGAATTTTAAGTATGTACACACATAATTTATTTTGAAAACATGTTAGTGAATACTTTAAATGCATTTTTCTCAAAATGGATTTTTTTCTTATTTTTTGCTCACTTTAAACCAAATGACTCAAAATATAACTATCATATTACTATGAAATTTGGTAGACTTTGTCTTTATACTATTTTCTAGGGAATGAACTAAAAGAATTTAGATTGAGGAAATACTTTTTAATTTACAGCCTATTGTTTGAACAATAACATCATAAATTTACTAAAAATGTCATGATAAATTCTTCGATTGGTTCTAAAATTTTTATTTATTATTATAACCATACAGTTGTAGTTCTAAGTAAGTGTAGTTTCTAAAGAAAACTATTTAGTTTATTTTGGGATAAGTTTTGTTCGAATGAGATAATAGTTTTTGATGAAGCCAATTTGTTTTTAATGAATTTTCTTAAATTTATGCTATTAAAGGCCAATTTTCAAAAAAAAATTAATGTTTATTTCAAATATTGATACCTTATTACTAATTTTGAATAGTCTTAACCCCAGAAATATAGTTAAAGTATGTCTACACCATGTTTTTTTTATATATATATAAATGCTCTAAACGTGTTTAGATACCTTAAGAAAATGTTTGTCATTTTTTTTTCTTGTTGTTTGTTTGTTTGTTTAAAAATATTTTTACATTTCAGTTGTGCATTTTTTTATACTATATATATTAAATCCATGTTTCAAAAACTGATCTGCAATCAAGGGTTTTATTATTTCTGTTTATCCTAATTTGCTACTTAAAACTACTTATATAAAGATTAAATTAAAATCGATTAAAAATATTTGGTTTTGAAAGTTTAGAGGAGAAAATGGGCCCCGAGATTTCTATTGCCCGAAGACCTCTAAAAGGTTTAATACAGGACCTGAGAAGTAAGGTTCGAGACCAGATTACACCGACGATCCATTTTTTACGAAATTTAAGTGTGCAAGATATATAAGAGGATAGATATCCTCTCATTAGTGTACTTTCGAAATTTGGAAACCGATATGTTCTGCTCAGATGTCGTTCTTGTTATCTAACCGCATTTCATTATTATGACTTTTATCATAAAATATCATATAACATAATATCATATAACAAAAAGCGACCGATATATCAGCTTTACAGCACAGGGATGGGCATTAAGTCGATCGCAATCGACCGGTGTACTACCAAGACATTATGGGGTGACCGCCTTTACTAAGACCTAAGACGTGCATACTAAAAGAAACGAATTTTTACATTCATGTGTTACCCATTTGGCAATTTTGATGTGGAAGAAATAACTGAAAATATAAATTATATATTATCTCTATCTCTTAAGGAAGACGAAGTTCCCCCCCCCTTCAAAATGACAATTTTAAAAGCACGTAATTCAAAACCTAAGAATAACTTTTAGAATCTAATAGACGAAATAAAGTATCCTAATTAAAAAAAAAA
>JAPMOR010020637.1:0-25239 GCA_026543865.1 Argiope aurantia
TTTTTTATTAATTGTAAATCGAAAAGCTTATTTTATATCTTTATAAGAAAAAAAATACTAAATTGATAATAGAAATTTTATCTCTATGTGTTCAAGTGATAAATATGTTTCATTATTGGAAAAGATGTTTCAGATTCTTTTCATCATATTTCCTTTATAAATCAATAGGTTGAACTTTTTTTCTCATATATTATCTTACAATAGATCTAATGATATTTTATTAGTAGTTTAAAAAAAAACGTTTTTCGTTCATTTTACATTTTTATGAATACGTTGCATCTTATTTTGCTACATAAAAACTTTTTCATTGATGCCCGGCTTCATATTCCATAGCATTATTTTGTGGATCATATTAAGACATTGCACATTTAACTTTTTTAATTCAGATAACGTTAAGTTTTTGCACTTGTTTATTTTTCATGGAACAAAGTCATTTTTATTCCTAATATCAATAAAAATAATATAAATAATATGATGTTTGTTCCCATAAAATGAAGGGTATTGTTGTAACTTTACATTTCCACATTTAAAAACCATTAATTTGGCGATATTACAAGAACAGCTTTGAATGGAATTCAAAGAGCCATCTTACCGAGATTTTACTGATAATATCTGCGAATATCATAATCTAATTTTCTAAATATATCATGATTCATAACTTTGTCACATTTACATGTATAATCACTTGAAAATATTAAAAAATCTCTTTTCTGTTGTAAAAGAAAACTTATGTTTTGCTAATGATTAAAATATTTTTCGAATTTACAAAATTGTTTTAGGACATATTTTCAAAATGAAAAATATAATATAAAAAATTATGATGATTTGAATTAAACCAACAAAATCAACAAGAAAATAAAATGTTCCAGAAATGATTTACTTTTTTCAAATCAGACATTTTTCAAAATTTCAGGTGCATATAAAAAAATAATGAAAAGTGCAAAAAAATATAAACATGGATATTATTGTCTGGTGACAAGGTTTATACTTCACTATAGGTGGAACAACGTTTAAAGATCAGCTTCTACAGCCGAATCATCTTATAATTCGACCTGGTACATCTCAAATCCGCTATTAATGGCTCACCCAGATAATGTTTGTAATGTTGAAAAGTTAACCGCGTATTGTCTTAATTTCTAAAACTGTAAAATTTGTTCGAAATTCAGTTACGTGAATTTCGAAAAAGAGAAAGAAACAGAGAAAGTAAAGCAAATACGTTTTTCATATTCTTACACACTTTGGTCAGCTGTTTCATATTTCATATAATGAAGAAAAAAAAGATGGATTTCAAAATAAATATTTTCCGATATTGCATTTACTTGACTTGATTACTTAAATTTATGATATCTGAAATAGGAACTTATTAGGTAATTAGGAGATCTGAATTTGGAAATTGAGTTTACATTTTTTTATTTTACTTTGTATTTGGATTGAAATCAAATAAACGATTATGATAATTTGACCTTTTTTTAAAAAAAAAAAAAAACGAAAAATATGTTTTTTGATATTATTCGCTTATTTAAATTTTGCGATTTTCATCTATTTATTCAAAATGATGTATGGTATTTAATCTCTAGGAAAATATTCACAACATATATAGCAAATATTTGATTAAGATCCATACAATATATGTATTATATAATTTATTGCAATACGCGGAATAATATTCGAATAATCTTGGATTATGTATGACATGGTAAAAATACTTCAACCATTTAAGAAATAATATGCGTGAGCTAAAATGAACTAAATTTAAAACTAATAGACTAATTTATACCAAAATAAAATTTAAAAAACAAACAAATAAAACTTGACCTAAATTAAGTATAAAATTAAAATGAAACAGGATAATGATGACCAAATGATGATATAAAAAAGTAAAATTAAAGTATATGCCATAATCAAAATTACAGGAAGAAGTGTTTATAAAGCGTGCTTTTAAAAAGTTTTGGAAAATAAAGCGCAACAGCTGAGTAAAGTTCTACGGGATATTCTAATCCAATATCAGCATTTCTCTTTCTTGCATCAGAACATCGTACACTCAAAAAAAAATGTCTGCTTTTCTTTACACTTCTCACATTTATCAAGAAAGCTTCTTAACTAAGTTATGAAAAATTTGTGTCCAGCAAAAATTTGGTCAAGAAAATGTTATCTTTTATTTTTTGTAAGCGATTTTAGTTTTGGAATAAAAAGTAAATTGAAGTTTTATAAATATCAAACATTTTTCGCTCCGCAATTTTTTACTTTAAATTAGTTTTACTTACAACTATTAAATTAAAAAAATCAAATTTAATAAATTCTTCTCTACTCCGGCGGACTCCTTAGGCTCATCGGCTTTGATATTCTCAGATTTTTTTTATCCAAACTTATTCCTTTCAGGGATTCTACTATCGTGATTGCTGTTCGTTAATACTTAGTGACTATGCAACTATCCTATTTTTCCTATAATAAATTTATCAGTAAATTTTACAATCATAACTTGAGCAGCCGTGATGCCCGAACAGAAGGTAAAATCGTAGTTCAAAGTTCACTTCCGTTAATAATTTTTGAAACCTAAAAGCAATTTCATTATCATTCTTCAATCCATCCCTATAAATACTTTAATTTAATTTTCCAAATACATTCTATTCACTCTTTTAGTCCCCCAATCATTAATGCTATATTCATATTCAAAATTTATAATTTCATTTTTGAATTTAATAAATTTATTCCTGTGAACCTTATAGTTCTCTACGACAAGCTTTAAAAATTTTTTTATCAAGCGATAAGCATCCACTTAAATCTTGTAATACCTCTTTTGAAAAGATATGATCTGGTAATCGAAATTAGAGGAAGTAGTTGACTGTTATTAGTTCTTATCAAATTGCTGCCTCTGCCTCACTTTATGTCATATAAGAAAAACTTTTCGTGAATTATAAAACTTTATATGTACTACCTCAAATAATTTAAAATATATTCTGTTTATTCATTCAAAACACTTTTCTAACTGGAAAGATATGCCCTTATCTGGCTGTTTATAATTGAACTGTTAGGCCACAATTAGACTAGAGACCCTGAAAATCTGATTACAGCAATCAATTGAATATCGTATCCAGTAAAATCATCATAATATTTTCGAAAATGTTTTACTCAGTCACTACAGCTGAGTATAAATATATCTATAATCACACCTCTCCTAATAAGATAAGCGTTTATTAACATTTTAAGATCTACATTCTTGAAAGGAATTTGATCAAGCTACGCAAGACGTTACCTCGTAATTAGAATAAAAAGGCAACTAAAGACTAATTGTTTTCTTTTAAACAAATACTTTATGCAACACGTTTCTCTCTTTACGTGTATGCTCATGTTGCGAAATGGCATTAAGGCAAGCATTGTGTATCTCTAGAGAGTAATCCAGATATTTTTTCAGGTTATTAACTTTCTATTGCACACCCTGGAATTGTCTAAATGTTGGTTTCCCTTATCAATTAGTAGTGAAAATAACAAAAAGAAACTAAAATACAACTAAAGTTATTTTACATTACAGTTTATTACGTTGGAAAGAACCTTACATTTTCGGTGTGAAGTTAAGCTGCATCAGAAAAAAAAAGTTACAAATGGAATAATTGGCATTTATAATAACAGACTGAAAATTACGTTTACTATCTTTCAAACTGAAATAATTTTTTTCTCTGAAATGGTCAGCTTTTTTTACTAAGGATACATTATTCAACATTATAACTTTCAAAAAACAAACTTATTAAATGACATCATTTATCTATAAATTTCTCAATAATAGTTCTGTACTTTAAAAAATGAAACTCTATCATTAGGTTGCCTGCAAACAAGAAAAAGTAATCTTCAAATTTCTATCATAATCAGAACCTCCTTTTACGCAGTATAAATCGCTTCATCCAGTGCAAAGTTTTCTTTATTAAAACATATTAAACAAAATTGCATTGCAATATAAATGAAACTGGATGCAAATTTAGAATATTCGAGTAAATCAATTGCACTTGTGAAATAATAACTTCCATAATAAGTTGTGAAGCCCATATAGCGTCTTGAAATAATTCTTTAAAAAATTTAGTTTATATGCAAAAAGGTTTAATGCTGGTACTGTCTCTCATTATCATTATGCTAATTAGCTACGTGTGCATCTGCTAAACGCATATTTTACACAATGAAGTTTTCCTCTAACTATATTATCGTTTAGGTAAAGTAGTATTTTTCTTCCATATTGGTACTAAAAAAATACTCATTCATTAGCATTGATGTTATCAAATATGTTTTCCTTTGAAACTCAATAATCTTTCATGCCCCTATATGAGCTTTAATGTGTTTTAATACATTATTCTGTTTTAATAAATTATTTTTATTCTTAATTTTATAAATTATTGTTTTATAAAATACTGAAAATAAATACGTGAAATAATTGCGACATTAAGCCAATCACATGATGAGTTTCGTATTTTGTTTGTTCTGCTTACAGGGAGTATTACGTACTTAAGTGCCCAAATGGGCCTAGATTGTACTACACTCTTTCTAAGTTAAAGTCTTTTTCTCTTACTTCGCCATCTTTTACTAGAGATAGTTTAGGATTACATAAAACTTGTGTATTCTTTCGTAAGCTCGAGTTGAATGTTCCTAATTTAGTTTTTTAGATGACACTTAAATAAAGAAAAATTAAATTGAAATATGCTGTAGCAAATTTCAAGTTATCATGTGAGAACATAACTTTTTTAAAGACATGTAGTATCAATCCGACAGAAAAACGTCAAGTTCTCACATGACTCATATTTCGCAATCATCAACAATTAGAAAAGCTATGGTTTTTGACAATCTCAAAATCATTTGATTTTAATTTTTTTCCTCGAGGCCAGAGAATTAAAAAAAATTAAACTGATTTGAAACAATCATGAGACTATCAGATTACGCATCCGTCGATATTTAAAAAATGATGTTTTTTTTTTCTTCTTTCATCTTAAAATACAGAATTACTTAACTGCATATATTGATTATCTATAATCAATATTAATGTATAAATATAGCGAATTACGAATAAAACATACTTACAAATTTTCAATATAAATTGAAAATTAGAAAGATCTGAACTCCGCAAATGCCAGCAATAAAGAAACACAGTAAATGTAATTCATTCAAGCAGAAAATAAAGTTCACTGCTTTGATTGTAATTGTGTTTTGAAATTGGAAATCGAAATAGGGTGGAAATGACTGCAATAATGATGCTTGATGCTATACATTTCCTATTTATAAGTACCGTTAAAGTAACGACCGTACAGTTCAAATTACATTGATATGAGTCATTAGCTGAAAAAGATTGTATTTAATATACAAATATAGAAACTATAAAGGAAAGATCATTGTAATAAAAGACGTTGTATAGGACACTCTCATTCGGTTCCATCCGGAAGATCATATATTAGAGCTTTCGAGTGCTTGAATTAGGATATTGGGAATACACTTGACAAATGTATTGACATGATATTTGGAATACACTTGACTTTCAAAAGATTATCTTATCTCTAGCATTACATTTTAATAATTGAGTTGCTCAGCTGCACAATAAAGAATAGGCTGATAAATATATCAGAATAAATTTTGGAATAGGAGAGATATTAATTGTTCGGAAGAAAATTTTCAACAGCATTCGAAATAAATATGATATACTTTTAATAAATATTACATTAAGAAGTGTAACATCGAATTTCAATTGCAGCTACTCTCTTTGAAATTATTTGATTGAACACCAAAAATATTAGCTTTTGGATGATCTAATTTCATTAACATTATAGTTTTAATTATTTATATATTTACTTTCAATTAATAGTTTGTTAATCATTTAATTAAATAAAACCTTTTTCACTCTCAGAGTAAAACGAATATGCCTTTTCTCGATATTTATTCAACTTTTTTTTAATGAAAATTTTTGATATTTCAAAAATGCAGTCTAAGAAAGCAAGTATTCTTTCTTAAATTATTTGTTGGCTTTAAGGTCAATAACATGATAATTTTAAGAATACAATGAAAAAACCCCACGCTTAAAAAATATCCAGATGATTATTGTTTTTACATCTCTTAGAGATTATTAGAGAATTTTCTTATAATTATTATCAGACAATCAAAAGAGATTCTAACAAACTTCCTAATATGGTCTCTAATTTATCATCTTATATTCAATTACAATTAATATATTATACTTCTTACAATGCTTATAATAACTAATTAGATTGTATTCTTATAAATATTATCAGACATTTCATAAAGATTCCAACTTACTTCCGAGTATGATCGCTAATCTATCTTCTTATTTTCAAGGTCTTCTAATCTTCAAATTTAGAAATGGATGGCTCCCTTGAAAGAGCTCGGGAAGTAGCCGAAAGGAAAAGAAACACTCAGAAAATATATTTGATATTTCCTCAGAAAAGCTGCAATCGGGATAAAAAGGTAAGAAAGCGATATTTTTCAAGTTATTGATTTATTAATTAGGAAGTAGGAAATGGTACTAAAATCTGTAGGAAAGTGGAAGCAACATCTGTTGGACATTGAATTATTTGAAAAACGTGTCATTTTTTGAACATATTCGAATGAAGGTAATGAAGTGGAACAGGAAAGCAATTTTTTGTGAAGTAAAAAATGATGTAGAGTAGAAAGCCAATAAGAAATCCATCATGGCAAATGAATAGGGTGGAAAGTATGGATATTTTGAGTATAATCGTTTTCATTTTTAAAAATCAAGAGTTTGTTTAAATATCCAAAACCAGAGAACGAGCCTTTTTTTAACAATATAGAAAATTTCATTTCTTTGAGAATGCTAAGTAAAGGATCATAATTCATCAAACATTTTAATTTTTCTTCTTGAATAAGAGAATGAACATTTTAGTTTAAAATGAAGGAGAAGTTTTAATTCTTTTGAATTCATGAATATAACATCATAATTGATTTCTTATTTTTTTAATAACCAAACAAACAGAAAAATTAAAAATTCCTATCTCTCTGACAGATTTTATCATAAGACTCCATCAGCAATGTTTATGTCTCTGAATTATTTTTAAGACTTATAATCAGAGTAAATAATATTATTTACAACTTAATGGGACAATAAGTAAATAAATTTGAGGAAGAGAGGGATTTCTTAAAGAGTAATGTAACCTTTAAGAAAGATTAAACATAAAGTGTCCTGAAGTAGACTGACTATTTTCAAAAAATGCATAAAAGGAAAACAGTTAAGGTTAATTCCTGCAGCAATTTCATGTGACAGAGCATAAATTTTTCTTCCTGCAGTTTTTGGTTTTAGTCCAAGAAATTTAAAATAGATGGCGCTACTCATAGTAAACATGTAAATAAAGAAATAATTAAAAATTACATCACAATATTACGTTATCTTTGAATAAATGAAAATAACAGTTTAATAATTTCGAAATGTGTATTATCAGCCGCAATCACATATTATAAGTGGAGGATGTAATTGTTAGACGTTTTCTGGAAAGTTGCCATTGGAATGGCTACACATGTGTCATTGATTGACCAAAGTATTATTTTTCATGTGAAGCAGAGTAATTTGAAGTAATTACACGTTTATTTAAATACCCTCATAGGAAGCAGAAAACGTCAACAGTAGGATGAGGCCTCGAGCAATCTTGCATAAACCGAGATGCTACGAATGTTCGACTAACACCTTTTGAAATGCCACAAAAAGCATTCAAAATTTTAATATATCGTTTTGAAGTCATTGTATCATGTAGAAAAAAAAGAGTTCATTTATACTTCTACAGGAAACATCTGACCATACAGTCATATTTTGAGAATAGAACGATTTTGAAACACACAGATACGAAATTTTCAGTTAACCAATTTTGCTTCCAAGCGAGATGAAAATGTGCGTCTTCTGAAAACCATTTAGAGTTCACATCAATATTACCATCGTCAATCATGCCTGACAATGATTGAGATTTTCTCAGACTATGATTTACATACGTGAATCTTAAGATTTAATGAATAGATTCAAAATAAATTCAGCATTAAAAAAATTTTTTTACTATTGTAATTGAAAAATTTCAAGAAAAATACTTGACCTCGATCTACAGTTTGTTAGCGAATAACTTCCATTTTTGAAAGTAAAATCAAATTATTTAGATTGACTCATTCTTAGGATTTCAAAATAAATGATTTATAATACAGATGTAAAACCCATATTGCATACAAAAATTATAATACATACAGAATCATAAATCATATATATATATATATATATATAGAAAGAGAGAGAGAGAGAGAGATGTGTGTGTGCGTGTGTCAATATGAAAATGAAAGAATGTAAAATTTGTGTTCTTATTGTAAGAAGCTATTTCCGTGACAATCAGAGTTACAAAGACCGATTACAATCATTTGAAAATTATAGGATAAGTAACCAATTTCATGATGTCATTATAAATGGGAGATAACAAATTGTCAGATGGCAACAAGAATAGTGGTACGTCGTTGGAAGATAATTAAGGGTTGAACAAATATTGCTAAATAACCAAAATTTCCTCGTGGAAATTCGAAAGACTAAAAAAATATTTAGCATGAATTTTGAAGGTTAGAACAATTTTTTTAAGCGGCAATTTTAATAAGGCGCTGAAAGGGTTAGGTAAGCACGATTAGATGATATTTTCATCAAAGATTGAGATGATTTTTGCATGAAATATACGTGTATTAATGTACAATAAGCTAACTTTTTCCAGATAGTATAGATCGTTGCACTTTATTGTGAGATATCATATATTATTTTATATTCTATAATATTATGCAATATTGCGAATACAGTTGAATATGATATACTATTGTTCAATATACGTGTAATAGGAGGTGCTTAAAAATGAAACAAAATCAGGTTACAACAAATATCAAAGCCCAATAATTATCATTTGACCAAACATCATTCAATTCATTTTATTTAAGTAGACATTTTAATGTCGATTCGTTCCATTTTCATTCCCTTAACCCGAATGTGTTACAATATGATGTTAAATAGCAACATTAATGCAATCGTTTCACTTCGTTTATTTAAAATTAATTTCAGAAAAAAATATTTAAAAACACATTTTTTATTTATACACTATAAATAGCAGTTGCATTTTTATTATGATTATTTATTACCTATCAATTTTTAATTAATAGTTCATTATCTTGAATATTTTCAAAAATTCATTAAACATGTACCGCTGATATGTAATGAAAATTTAATTATATCAATCTATAAGACTATAATGTGAAATATATTTTAACAAAGCAAACATAAGCATATCAAATTTCAAATTTCTGGCGATTGAGGAACTATGTATAAACTTCATTACTTAAAATTATTTATGCAAATGTGAAATTAGCTTCCGATGCGCGTTTATAAAAATGGTGTTAATTCAAATTTAAATAAAAGATAATTTCAGTAGTATATTTGATAATAATAAAAAAATATAAATGAATAAAAATTGTTCTATTTCAATATGTATATGTATCCAGGTGACTCAAGAGGGGTTCATAATTTCACTGAACAGATTTATATTGTGGTCTGGTCATATTACAGGGTGCGGCAAAAAAACTCGGAATAAGTAATTACATCAAAGAAAATAAATTAATTAAATTCTTTTTTTAAATTTTTTTGTTTGTTTTTGTCAACCATTTCAATTATAACATATTTTATAATGTATCTTTTAGCTTACGTGCAGACTTTTGCATTTTTTTACTATCCTAAGCAAAATATATGTTATTTTAGAGTTGGAAAACGAACAGTATGATACCGTTCGTTTGTTTAATGTGCCTCGGCAAACAGTGTCTCATGCAATCTATCGTTTCAAAGAAATGATTTTCAAAGTCCAGGAAGTGAAAAAAACGTATAGTGAGAACTTTTAAAGCCGTAAAGTTATCAAAAAGTGAATTCAATGAAATTCTAGGGTTATCATGAGAAAGATCGCTTGTGAACTGGAATAAGGGACCAATGAGTGCAACGAATGGCAAAATCAGAATTTGGACTAAAGTTCTAAAAAGTTCAACTTTTCACTGATAACAAACTCGTGCGACTCCAAAGACTCCTAAAACTTTTGAAAAGGGCCACAAATCAGCGCTGAGAGAGATTTCTTTTCACTAATGAGAAGCTTTTTACCGTCCAATAGCTCATAACTTCTAGAAGTATAGGATCTAGTCTGTAGACGTTCCAAGCACTTCAGCAAGACTTGAACATCGCAATAACCCAAAGTCGGTCATGGTCTGGGGTGGAATTTGTGCAAGTGGCAAAACATTTCTGGTTTTTGTGGATGAGGGCGTTAAAATAAATATAAAAGTCTACCAGTGCGATATTCTAGAAGTTGCTGAATTTCCGTGGACCAAAACACAATTCGGCAATATAAAGTGGGAATATCAACAAGACTCCTCAACATCTCACAAGCCTAAAAAGACAGAAGAATGACGCAAGGCTCATTTTATGGACGTGATATCATCTGGAGAGTGGGCCCAATACTCGCCTAATCTCAATCCCAGGATTACAGTGTAGGGCCCATTTTGGAGTTTGGGGCTTCCACTAGCTACACATAAGTTTTGACTTTCTAAAGCAATGGCTTCGATGGGAATGGGATACATTAAATGTAGAAGACGTTTGTCCGGGTCTTTCTGTCGCACTCTGTGAGAGAAATAATTAATAAGTTACTAAGCAAGAATTTTCCGTTCAATTGTTGCAATGTATTGCTCTTCAAATCAATCGAAGGCAGTATGCACTGACGATAAAATTTTAAAAAAAATTCTTTGAATAAAAATGAATATATGCAAAAAATTGAGAACTGCATACATAGAATTTAAAATGCTCATGCATTTTGGAGCATATTAATGTTAATAAATACTAGCTTATTCTAAATTTCAACCATTAGTATATATTCGAATATATAATTTCTGCTAATCCATTTGGATGATGTTATTTCTTTATTTGTTGGGATTACTTTTTCTGTCATTTTAACCATCTGGTTTAATGTAATATAAAATACCATCTTTTTTAATAACTTCCGTAAGTTAATTCTGCTTCTGATAATACCCTGTCATTCGATTATTAGAATATTCTCAAGCATTCAATAATGCATTCTATATTCGTTATATATTAAAATTGTATTAATAATATATGAAATACCACTTTTATATTTTCTATTCAAATACTAAAATTTGCCCAACCTTTATGACACAATCCAGACAACAGAGATCCTTCAAGTCATTTTCAGTAATATATTTATCAATATTTTCGCCAAAAATTCTATCGAGTTCTTCGTGAACTTTTACTTGGACATCAGGATAAAGACCTATGAGGTACAATGCCCAGGAAACAGTAACTACTGATGTATCATGGCCCTAAACGTAAAAATAAAATACGAGATATTACATTTCAATAAAAACAATTTTAAACACTCATTATAAACACAAGAAGTTCAATAACTGATATGATATCTTCCGCAGAATATAAAGTGTATACTTAAATAATTGTAATATTAAATTTCATTTATGTTACGGAGGGTATTTTTTCAATTATCATTTTTTATGGAAAATGAAAATAAATTAGTCAATATTACTTTGATTGAGCATTGAATTTTCTGTTATGATGAAATGGGGGGGTTTCAAAGATCATTTATTTATGAAAAATGTAAATTAATTAATCAATATAACTTTGATTGATTTATTTCTTAGTACTTTTAATTTAAAAGAAAGTTGCATAATTCCGTATTCAAGAAATCCTTTTTACTTGAGCAAGCCTGTTTTTACCGAACAAAGTAACTTAATGCAATGTTTAGAGACTAACTTGAATTGCGACAGTATTGTACAAAGACATTAGAATGAGTGATATATGTAGAAGTCTGACGATTCAAAATCAATCGAATGAGTATTCCGAATCATTTAAAAATTTCCATTTATTTCCATTTTCAACCAGCTAATTTTTTAGTGAATCTATAGATACATTTCAATTGAACCAGAAATCTTATAATTCATTCTATTTTCTGATATACCATGTTTGTTTGTTTTTATATGCAAAATATTAATTTTTCATTTTTATGATGAAATACCTAAGATACGTATATTTGTGTATATTTCACTATAATAGCAATTTTTAAAAAATTAACACTAAATAAGGAAAATAAGGCAATTTTAATTGTCATATTATTTAATAGAGCATATTATATATATTCAGTTTATATTAAAAATATATTATTACTATTTCTTTTTTTTGTGTGTGTTCCGATGCACGTCGAAAAATTAATGCCCATTGTCATAAAAATATATACCTGAAATATAAATAAATTGCAATGAATTAAAATGATAATGCACAATCTCAAATTTGCAAATAAAAAAAGCTAAGGAAAAATTTAAAAAAAATTAAGCCTTTAAGCATGACTATGCTTCAGACCGCAATTGCAGTTTTAAATACTTAAATATAAGTGAATTCGTCAACTAGAGTTTATTAATTCACCATTGATCAAAAAATTTCCTGACATATAAATATAGTTATTTTGAACAATTTCAGAAACGTTCACTGGAAATGTTTGCAACAACAAAAATGTATTCCTCAAATCTTTTAAAGATGTTAGAAGGTACATTTAGCTAATTTAAAAATATTATGCATAATTTATTTTTCAGCAGTAGATAAATCAAATTAGGGATTTCGTAAAGATGTCGAATATTTCAGCGCATACACTTGTCTTTGTAATATATTTTAGTCCAACAAGCCATAAACGTGAGTATTCCATGTGAGAATAGTATTTTTTTTTCTTTATAGCTGATTCTTAATGTCTCGAATAAAACATATTTTGTTCAGTGGAAAAGTGATATTCTCAGATTTCTAGTTTGGAAATAGGAGTTAGATGTACATTTGATAGATGAACGGCCATCTATGCTCTTAAGACGAATAAAAAAATAATAAAACTGCATTTCCTCGATCGCAATTGAGAGTACCAAGTTTTTTCATTCGCCAAACAGATTACTCCTCTAAATAATTTATTTCTGATGATAAGAAAAATTCACAATATCCGCATTGACAGCCATTTTTCTTTTCTTATGACATTGTTATAAGATAATCTCGCTTAACTTATAGCTGTCTTTTGAACTTTTTCAAAAACCACCCCGTCCCTCAAATTCATCTATGTGAAAATCTGAACCAAAAAAAATGTATGACTTACAGTCAATAATCACGTTGAAAGAAATTCGCAGGAAATTTCGCAATGACATTCCGTTGTTTTGAACGCCAACCTTAATTTTATTAAATGAGGGTTTGGGATCGTTCGGAATTCATAGATTTGTACCTTATTTATGTAAATGAATTTTTGATAAGAAAATTTAATACTTTCTTATTATCAAAAAACATATTAAAACTTCCTTTGGGAAAAAAATAAAAATTTTACCGCTAAGGCAAATGTGTCTACTTCTTTTGACATCTTCTTCTGTCAATTCAAGTTCAACTAAGTGCAATTGCAGAAGTATATCTAACAATGCTCGGCACCTTCTTTTTTCAGCTCCAGGTCCAATAGATAAATAGTGCTTTTTCTTCTCACGAATTATCTTCAGAAATATCAATTTCTTTTTTTTAGTTTTTTTATAACTATACACTCTTAGTAAAATTAATAATTAATTGTTATTCACATGAACATATTGCATAATATACTGAGTGAAATTAGAAAGAACAAAATTTTTCCTACATGGCTTATATTTTCTTTCGCAGCTCTCCATATTTTATCAATGAATGAATTAAATTCAAAAAGAATTAATCGTTCAGATAAAAATATCCACTTTTTAAAAATTCACAACATTAGTCAATTCTAAAGAAAGTCTAATAAAATTTTTATTAAAATTAAATTAAAAAAAATATTTTTTAATTTCATTTTAAGCAGATTTTTAATTTTGTTAGATGCTCAAGTTTATTAAATGAAGGGGGGATTAAAGCCACTGCCACATGCCTACTCTTTTACAAGCAAAACTGAAGACTTAAATTCAACAAAAATAATTTAATGTCACATATACTACTAATTCTTAAAATAACATAACACATCTCCAAAGCAATGTTGCGTAAAATTTCGTCTGAAAACACTTTATGGTTTCTCCATCTAAAGCAAAATCGTTTTTTTATTTTCCCTAGAAAAGACAAAAATTCAACATTTACATAATTTTAAAAATATTCTAATATGTCTTGATTAATTGTCAATTGAAACTGCAAATAATTGTAGATTGATACTCCTGAAAAAATTTAATAAAATATTTGATGCAATTTTTCCAGCATTAATATGCTTCTAAATTTTTTTAATTAATAGACAAAATATTTGAATATCACATTAGTATTAATTAAATTTATGTCAAAAATTGGTTCAATTAAGAAAAGAGGGATATTGTCTAGGATGTTCATCATTCACTAAATAAATTTTCAGATATAAAGAAAAGAACTGTCATGGTAATATATCATAAATTGCTTGTCTAAAAATACAGAAATTTTGTAGGTAATTCGAAATGAAAGGAATGATAGATTTTCAATTTGTATATATATATATATTGATGTTTTGATGCAATGCACAACAATTATTTTCACGTAAGACCATTATTACTTTCACATGAGTTTTATTGAATAAATTGTAAAAACTGAATAAATTGTAATTATTCCTTTCAATTAAAATAAGTTAAAATTTGTATCAGATTATACAAATTCTTTAATTGCATATACTTAAAGTATTATGTGTCATTCATAGTGAGATAATTCCTTGAAAATTTCAAATTATCAATTATGTTTACTCTATATCTGTTAGTTTTCTTTTAATGAAATGCATTTATTTTCATTGAAGAGTTACTAAAATTGATTGATATTAATATATCAAGAAAACATTTTAAATATGTCAGGAAAAAGTGTAAAGAATACATTAAAATACATAACGAAAGTTAAAGTCAAAAGTTTATTTTTTAAATAAAACTTTTTTCCAAAATGGTGAAGCTGAAAATCAAATAGAATAAAAAAGCATGGGTTAGAAAAAGTTTCATATTTGAACAAACTAAACATTTTAATTATTCGATGAACGAAAATGATCTCAAATCAAGAAGCTGTATAAAATTCTCTATTCCGTCGCAGGTGTTTATTAGCATTTCTCAATTACAATATTTTGTGTAAAATTAAGGAAATTTACAGTGATAAAGACCTTAAAGGGTGAACAAAATTATACATATCAAATCTAGTGGTCTCAGTTATCATGAAACTTATCGATTCTTTTAAGCAGGAACGATCATATATCAATCAAACATCTCTAATACTTTAATTACTTTTTATAGACAAATACTTAATCAAAGTTTATATGATTTCGTTTACATTCTTGAATATTTGATTTCATTTACTTTCTTGCATGAAACTTCATCAAAATTGTGTTTATTTGATTTCCAATACTTTTATTTTTTATAATTACTTCATATTTTATAGTCAATAAAGGGTATAAATGATGGATATTTTATAAAGGTAAAATAAAGGGATAAAGGGAAGAACAAAGGAAAATATGCCGATATATACTTTACATTTTCACTTTTATTAGTTCAATATCCGTGTCTTCACTCCTTCTTTTAATTTCTTTAAGATTAATGATCCATGATACACATGTATGTAATATATATACATGGATATGTAATATATATACATGTATGTAATATATATACATTATTTTATCTACGTTTATGAAAAACTAAACAGTTTATTAAAACGTAAAATATTTACAAAATACCTGGAAAGTATTGAAACACTTTTAGTTCGTTTATTACCTTTTCTGCGAATTCTCTCATGAATTTAAGGTGAACTTTGGCTTCTATGCCCATTGTCGTATTCCAATATATGATGTCTGGCCACAGCAAAAATGAATACATTCTGTTCAGAAGAATATCACTCATCCTTTATAGAAAATAAAGTATATAAGCTTAGAAAATGATAGATGGAAAATATTTTTCTACAAAAAGCTGTATATTTCTCAGATAGAATAATAGATAGAAAATAGAATAATTTATATAATAATAGATAGATAATGAAAAGAAAATTATTACTACAAAATCTATATATTTCTCCAAATTTAATCGTTAATATTTACATAATTAAAATAAGCAAATTGCAATATAATTTTTTTAATTTGGAAATAAATTCAACATTAAAAATAAACCAAAATATATGCAACATGTTACTAAAGCAATAATAATAATTTTTAATAAAATAAAATATACATTATAACGACGAATGAAATAGAGAAAATGTTTCAATGCAGACATCTTTGGCCTCAATAGTGACTAAAAATGCTTTTAATTTTTTTTTCCATCCAGAAACAATTTTAAAGGATGTAGAAAGTATTTAAAGGAAACGATATAGCTCTGAAATAAAATCATGAAAATCGATTTGGATTATTGAAAGCTGTTAATTTTTATTAAAGGCATATATTTTGTAAAAATATTTTACTATATATCAAATATATTTCAATCTGGCTTTTCATTTTTAAGTAGTTTATGGGTGCTTTATTTTTTTTTCAAGGGGTTGGGCTGCTTTTAGAAAAACAAAAACTTGAATGAACGTTATTTCTTACTAAAAAGAAATTCCTTTAATACATAATACTTTAAAATATTATTACACATTTTATGATTTTCTTGATAAATTGATCTTAAATAATTTCAAAACTTATCTATTTTTTATCTATTTATTAAAATAAAACATTACTACATACAAATTGGGAAAATTTAGTAGTATTTAATTTAAAGAGCAAATTCAACTAAGTTGAGATGCATATATTGTATAACAATTTTCTGTTACTCTTTTAAATCCCGAAAATCTATTTATTACAACATTTTACTGATTAAATAAGATTAAAAGATCTTTATATGAAAAAATATTTAACCTAGCAGTTAAAATCGAAATATTTCTATATGTAACTACAATAATTATTATAAAAATTAAATAACTTAACAGTTTAAAATACTTTTTGGATCTTACTCATATATTATATATTTAAACTAAACATATATGTATATGTATATGTATGTGTATCTTGTATGTTTATTCTTGTAAAACTATCTATTACTATTTAATAAAGTGAAAATGTATTTATATTCTTTCTTGAAATTGAAGGTCCCTCAAAAAGGATTCCTGACATTGCATTCCGAGAAGTCTTGAAGTACATTGATATTTATCTTGTTATTTTTTATTATATTTGTTAATATTTAATATTTATTAATCTGAAGAGAAAATGCAAGACATTAAATAGTTGCGAAATATAAATATGCTATGGTATATATACTTAAATGTATATAGCGAAATAATACGTGGTTTTAAATACGTGGTTATATTCGAACGTGGTTATATAATAATACATGGTTATATTCGAACGTGGTTATATAATAATACATGGTTATATTCGAACATAAATATTAGAATCTACCCAATGCGAATTTTATTGAAAAAGTATTCTATATAATTATCCTCACGACTCAGATCACTTTCCGACTCATTTAAAAGTCTCTGGATCTCAGCTTCATAACGAGGATCAGTTGGTTGGATGATGTTTTGAGCAGCAAGTTTTAGACTCATTTGCTAAGCCTTGTTTAGTAATGGAACACTAAAAGGGAGGTGAGGTTTTACTATCTTCGCTCAAAGAATTAGTTGAATTATTTTAAAAAGCATTTACTACAAGCTTTTGAAAAAGTGCACGTGTATTGAAAGCCACGAATAAGGAAGCTATAGGGTGAAACCATTTGATTCAGCTAAAAATAGAATAGGGGTGACCGGAAGTTCATCGTGAGAAGTCTCACATACCGCACCTCCCCAGTTAAGGGTTAAGAATCGTTATGGAAGCTTAATTGTCCATCTGCACCAAGGAGGATATGAAGTTGTTATTCGCTTTTTGTTTTCTCAAGGTATTAAATCTCCAGATACTGAAATCTGCAATCATATATACACATCGTGGAAAGCTTCAAAAGGTGTCATCTGGCAAGATAACGCTGAGAAACATTCTGCCGAATGGATGGCTGAAACAATAAAGGATTTGGCACTCAAAGTACCAAAAACCACACCATGTAGTCTATACCTGGCTCCAAGCAATTTTCATATCTTTGGAGAATTACATAAACCTCTAAGGGAAGAAGATTTGCATCCAATGAAGAAGTCATTGATATGGTGCAAAATTGGTTTCAGATATAAACGAAAAACTTTTTTTTTTCAAATGAATTAAAAAAAAACACGTCTGAAACGTTGAGGGCAAAGGGTTGAAGTTCTATTTGATTATGTAAAAAAAATAATTCATGTTTCAGTTTTATATCATAAGAATTAAAGGCATCTTTTCTCAAATGTTCCTTTTCATTTGACGTATATTATTACAATCGTAGGAAAGCAAAAAAAATATTTAGAGTAGAGTAATCAGTCTATGGGTGATTCAAGGAAAAAAGTGCTAGTGCTACATCAATTGCGTTCGAAAGTACATGTTGTGTTCATAAATGATTATAATCAAAATTTTCAAAAAATATTCACTTATTTTTCCATAATTCGCTTTTATAGAAGTGACTGTGAAAATTTTGTTATGCTAACTGAAGGATAAAAATTACATAGGAAAAAAATATTAACTTTCAAATAATATCATTCTTACAGGATTTCCCACTTTGCAGTTATTTTCAAAAACTAGATGTATAAATTCCAGCATTAAAATCTTAGAATTTTGAGTGCTCTAAGACTGATTTATTAAACAATGTATTATTTAACGCTATGCGAAATTTGTAATTTGAGATTCAATACGCGATATCAAGATTAGACACAATGATTGGGCATGGAAGACAAATATGTCTAGTAAGAAGTAGTTTCTAACCTGTATGTCATTTCATGTCGGAACTAGAGTTGCACATGAAGTAATGTTCACAACATTTCTTTTCATTTAGATTCAATGCTACTCTATATGTGAACAGAATTTATCATAATTTCGCACTCATACAGCATTCTTAAATCCTGTGAATTGAGAAGAATTGTGTTATTTTTTGCACTTTTCAAGCCCGCAGATGAACTGTCAGCGATTTAAGCCGATTGTGCAGTGGCTTCTGAGTGCAAAGCCTCCTGAATAGCCGAGGGCAGATGTCTGACTTTTAGCTCATGTGACTCATTCACTTGCACAATCCTTTTTTACTTGGAGGGAGGGGTTCATTCACACACCTCAAAGATAGAACACAAAGTAGAGAAAAACCATACCCAAACCAGGACTCGAACCCGGGACGCAGAGGTTACGGAGAAGCCGCTCAACCCATGGCACCGGCAATGATAAACTTTCTTCTTGGTAACCCTTTACTTGCAATTTATTTTGAGGAAAGGAAATAACACACCATAATTATAAAACGAATTAAATCCAAATAATATTGTTGAACTTTGAAGCAGGGAAATTAGTATTTTTCTTTAATGAACATGTTTTGGTTAATATTTGCAATATATTTCTGAACTCTTTATGTACTAAATACTGATAAAATTCAAGTAAGGCACGATACAATCTGGTATCGTACCTGAATTAACGGGAATTCACTTGTTTCAGCCTTTGGATGAGAAATCAGAGGAAAGTTAGAATGGTTAGAATTATTATCATATTAGAAGGGTTCTTTTTATTTTTATTCAATTTCTATTAATCGTAAGTTTTTAACATCATAATAATACGAAAATATAAATATGAAAGTATTCTCGGTATTTTGCTTTGCAGTTTGTACGAAAAATAGGAAAGAAAAATTAAAATACCGAGACAAAACAAAAGGGAAGACTTATGAAATTCCAGTAGTCGAAAATATTTAAAGCAATTTGAGGCTAAATAAATATTGGGGTAAGGGAAATAGTTATCATAAATTAATATATAATGATCTTAAATGAATTAAATTTCAATTAATGTTTCATTCAAAGCGTCTGGATCTTGAAATCAATGCAAAATCTATCTATCTATCTATCTATCTGAGTCTATACAAAATCAAGATGCCAAACTTGTAATTCCATTTTGTAAATACTGATATCCATTATATTTATAAGTTTCCATAAGTTTGACTCTTCAGAACTTTTTTTAGGCATAGGTTTAACGAATTTGCAACAAATAATAATATTTCTGTCTAATAATTATCTAATGATGAATCTAATAATTATCTGTGAAATTTGAATAACAAATAACAAAATGAAGTTACAGCACCTCGGAAGTTAAATGTAAATAAATTGGGCAATCACATTTTTATTTCTTGTAGTTTATGCGACTTTATTTACTATTTATTGTGTATTATTTATACATACTGTAGGAGAGAAAAGGTGTCAGACTAATAAAATAACATTGCTAAAATCCTGTCATAAATCAATGCATATAAGAGTCATAAATATTAAGTTGTATATAAGAGAAAAATGAAGATAAACATAGCCAGTATTCCCAGGAAGTCAGCTGAATATGAATATGGTCACTATGTGAACCATATTCATTTTCAGCAGACAAAAAAGGCTTTTGTTTACATACCACAAATAATATCCAAAGCACAAAGTGCTATCGTATGAGATATTTCAGTGAATTCATTTTCAAATTCTTGAAAAATCTTAAAGAGTTCTTGAGCATGTTCATTAAAAACCGGTAAGAAGCCTCTCAAAATATCAGGATGGAAACAACGGTTTAGCAGCTTGTGTCGAGGCTCCCAGATAACATGTAGCCTGAAAAGGAAACAATTAAATAAAATATTAACATAGTTTCTTTTATTATTATTTTTGAATTTATTACAATAAATCGATCAAAATGTGATACATATTTCAGAACATATATTTTATTTAAAAGTTAATTGCCAATTATTAGTTTTATTTGCATGTTAAATTATTAATAAGCTAGTAAAATATAATATGGGTCTTTCTTTTCACAAATAAACAAAAACGTCGTGTTTATAGAATAAAAAAATTCAGTGTGTATTTATTAAAGTACCTTGCTAATACAATAAAACCAGCTTAGACAAGAAACACATGGTATATTTCATAAAAGCATAAACAATTTGGAGAGTTATAATAACTGAATAAAAATAATAATTCTAAAGCTAAAAGAGTAGTTCTAATAAAAGGTACCGAAAAATGAGTTGCTAAATCTAAAATAATATATGGCATTTTTAAAGCACTTACCTCATAGGTACACTATAACCAAATATAGGTCTCATGAATTTATAAATCCAACTCTTTTCTTTCATCTAATTTCCACTCAGGGCTTCCTACAGAATAAAAACGATTAATTTGTCACCATTTATTTAAGTAACGAACTTTGCTATCAATATTTATTTGTCTTTGAAATGTTTGTTTTACAGTTCATGTTACAGCCATAAAATTATATGCCAGATCTGAGTTTTTCTGATCTCCAGTCCATTTGTTATTATGTATTCTTTAACGTAACTTAGGAACAAATGGTATTCGTTATTATTTTCACTCAATTATGAAAAATATGCTTATTCCAAAAATTATTTTGGCGGATAACTTAAGACTAGATTTCAGTTCTCTTTAAGTTTCGTTATATTGACGCCCCGTTTAAAAGCAACACAAGGGCTATTTTGGTACGGACTTCGTATTTTTGAGCCACTGACAGATGAGATAGATGCCTTAGCTCAACCTTCTCAACCCAGTCTCAAACCTTCCGCACCACATCAGTAGGTGGAGGTTTGAACCCGAAGAATTTAATGTGTAACAGACTCCCTTAGACGACGGCTTGTCGGTGGAAGCAGATCTAGAATCTGAAAACCCTGGTCCCAAAGCGGAGACCTTGCCACCAGGCCACTGTGGTCCATGTGTCTGCTCTGAAGATGAATATAAAGTGTTGTTTATTGTTCAAATGAAGATATTCTTCAAAACTTACTTTTGTTCTATATCCATAATGCAATAGTATGAAATTTCAATTCCTATAATGTATTTGATTATTTACAATTTTTGAAAGAATCTTTACTGTTGTAATACACTTATGATTTATTGTAGTTCTATTTTGGATCTTACCAAATAGTAAAAATCCGACATACTGTCTTGCTTTCAGACGCCTATACTTTCTGCGCATATGAGCATATGTCGGATTTGCTTTACTAAGAAAAGAGAAGATAATATAGGAAGGAAGTGTTTATTTTATACTAAGAAATATATTCTGAAACATCAGCCAATTTCGAATTACAGAAAAATAGAAGGATTATTAAAAAAATGAAAATCAGGGTCCTAGTAGAATATTTAAATGAGGAAACACGATAAGCAATGGCCTCTAAGGAAATCCTATTTTTACTCTCTACGTATCACCTCTATGCGGAATAAAATCGTCCAAAAGTGAGTCTGAAATGAGTAGTAATTTATATTGATTCAGAACAATAAGGCAACAGTTTAAGTTTAAAATTTAATCCTTGCGAAAAGAAAATCATGATAGTTTTATAAATCTTAGCGGCTTTACTTACCCAACGAAATTATGTAATACTTACCTTTACAGCCTCAGCTTTGACAAGAAATACAAAAGACGTGTATAAAATCCAGAAACAAAACAAATGTTTCTTTTGAAAAGTTTTATTTAGATTTCTCAATACATCCATAAATTCTGTAGGGAAAACAAAAATATTTTTCAAATATTGCGAAGAAGATTTTTTTGTTTGTTTTTCAGAATTAAATAAAATGAAATGTCAAGTATATTAATTTTCTGTTCATAACAAAGGATACTGCTGGAAGCAATCCAAAGTTGATAAATTTTATAGGTATTCAAAATTGCATTACAAAAAAAATTACAAACATTAGCAGATTTCAAGTATCAGTTTGTGGAATATATCTACATACATATATACATACATATTGATAGAACTAAACATTCTTGATATTCGTTTAAATTTGAATTTAAAGTACTTTCTGTGTATTTCGTTTCCTTCTGTTAAATAAACTTAATCTGAAAGAGATAAAATAAATTAAATCATAAAACCGAAAATTATACTTCACTTTATTAGATTATATATGTATTATTCCATCAAATTAAAAATTTTCAAAGCGTCTTTTGTGTGTGAAAATTATAAACGCGTTCCTTTATAATACATATTTGAATCAAATTTCCTACTTTTTATCTATTATTTTTAACACACGCATGGAAAGCTGTAGGGGTATTCAGCATTTTTTTTTTACTATTGCTACGTTTTTGTATCTGGAACCTGGAATATCATTCTAACTTTGACAGTGATTGGTAACCACTTGTCGTGCGTTTTTAAAGCACCGAATCTTACATGCAAAGATGAAGATAATAATGTGGCAACCTTTTTAAAGCTTGAGCTCAAATGACAGTATTTCATGAGTGAGAGCATATAGCATACAACTAAAGCATCTAATCTTGAGTTAATGAATTCATAAAATGAATGTTATAAAGTAATATATCTTCGTAATTAAAAGTAATGAATAATAGGAAATTTGACATAGACATGCTGAAGTTATAAAAAAGAGATTACCTTCAAAATGAAAATAAGGAATGAATTTTTTTTTAAATAGATTAAACATTCTATAACTATTTTTACATGAAATATCCAAATAAGTCTAAGAAATAAAAAAAAAACATTGAATACAGATAAATGTAACTTCAATTCAAAATTCACACTGATTTAATTGATAAATGAAACAGTTCTTCAACTTCCAAAATAAAAAATACTTACTGAGATGTATTGAAAATTTAGATCCTAAATGTCTAAAATCTATCAATTCCCCAATATCTTCAAGAATATTAAAGACACTCGGTTTTCTTCCTGGAATCAACCTACTATACAGGGTGATTCAGTGAACCGTTTCAGAACTTCTAAGAGGGGTAAGGTACATCCTGACAACTCGAATTCGTAGATCAATGTGGGGTCGGAAATGTTTTCCTGAAGCGGTGTTGTACACAGAAGCACCATAAAGAAAAGAGACCGTAAATGAGAAATCGTTTTAATAATACATGAAAAGAAGCAAAAGGTACATGGATTAAAGTAAGCGTTCGAAGTTTCTTCCACGGGCTACTATCCACGCCTCACATCACCGCCGAATGGACATCCGAACATTCTGGAATACTCCAGGCATATCTCGAATCTCTCCGGCAGCTGCTGCGATTCTTGCAACCAGCTCCTCAGCAGTGTCAACAGGAGTGTCATAAACTAGCGATTTCATATGACCCCAGAAATAAAAATCAAGACACGATAAGTAGGGTGACAGAGCAGACCAACGCACGGGACCCCCACGCCCGATCCACCGTTGACCAAATGTGACATCCAGGTAGTTACGAACATCTCCGCTATAATGGGAAGGGGCTCCATCGTGTTGGAACCACATTGTCTGTAGCACATTTTCCCAGGTACCACTGAGCGAAAGCAATACGAGGTACATAATCCTCCGGTTTCTGTGTCTGGAAACGCTGCACGTGAAACGGATGCATGTCTTCTGCTCGGAGAATCCTCCAGACGCTGCAATGGGAAACCCCGACTGCGTTTGCTACACTTCGTGTACTCGTTCTTGGATTCCTTTGTACGTGCTGTTCGGTGTCTGCATTCCATTTTGTTCTTACCCTGTCCCTGTGAGCTCTTTCTAATGAACCTGTCTCAGATAACCTTTGATGCAGTCTGCCAAAGAAATTATGACTGGGAATACGCCTCGTCGGAGATCGTTCCGCGTACAAACGCTGTGAGGCTGGCCCACTACAATTTGCAGCCCCGTACGCCAAATGCATATCGGCTAACTCTGCGATCGTGTAATCATCCATCCTACTAACGTGGCGTTCTTGTGCGAAATGAAGATTCCCTGCACGAAACTCGGACTTTTCGCACAACGCCATCTTCCGCGTCAGGAGAGCATTTCTGACTGCCCATGAGTATATGATTTTGGTTCGTCAGGATGTACCTTACCCCTCTTAGAAGTTCTGAAATGGTTCACTGAAATACCCTGTGTTTATATCTCCAAAATGAACGCGAAAAACATCCCTATCAATATGTAAAATATAAGCAATGACATTTTATATATCTTCCATAAAGAAATTCAAACTAACTCTTAAGGTATACTTAGTAAAAATTGTTGCCATTTATAAGATAATATTTCATAACAGAACTGAAAGTAAGGGGAAATTTAAATGTGTCTTAGGCAAATAATTCACGTGACACAAACTCTAATCTTAAGGGAAGCGAAAAATTCTATAAAAACGGTATATGCATAGTTACCTATTGTTCGTATTAAATATAATCGATCTTAACTTTTGATTT
>JAPMOR010020651.1:0-28231 GCA_026543865.1 Argiope aurantia
TTGACATAATATTCCTGATATATATATATTATATATTATATATCAGGAATATTATGTCAAATTATAAAGAATGAGAATTTCAATTATTTTGCGTAGGAATATACCTCTAATCTCTCATTTTTATTGATTATTTGCAATACATCACATCGTCAAACTGAAAAAATCTAAGATAAATTGAAAGCAATCGCAGCACACATTTAAAACATCTTACACATCTGAACAAATACACAGCCAATATTTGATGCTTTATCATTTCTCATCGATATAGCAGCATAAACTATCATCGTTAAAGAAAATTTATGACCGAGTAACAAAGCATTCGCTATTTAATTCTCGCAAATGAGATCTCGTGATCTTTACCTAGTAAAAGAAATCTATCACCAATTATTCCTTTAATTCGACACACGTAGGAAGGATGAAAAATGTTATCATATCGTCCCTGAACTGATATTCGATTCGACAAACATAGATGCCGTGTTTCAAATTATCGAAGCTTGCAGCATCTTTTAAAAAATTAACAAATTACGAAGCGCGCAGTGCCATTTATTTGCTTCCTAACAACATATGTGCAAACTCAGACGAGTCATCAGGTCAGCTGGCTATAAATTCATCATCATTCATCAGCTCGTTTGGATTTGTCGCGTCTCTTCCCAGTTAGATGCTCATCAATAATTCGGTCCTCCCTTTATTAGTACTCCATTGTCAACAACGGGAGGTATATTCTTCTCTTGTCATAAAGCTTCAGGGATGAGCTTAATTTTTCTTGATGAACTATGTGATAAATATTGCGCAATGATATTTCAAATGATTATCTTCTTCATTTATCATTTGCGGGGAATGATTCGGAATGCTCTGTTGTGGTCGTTAGACTCATTAAGCATTTATGGTGAATAGAAATTAGCTTGAGAAAGTCAAAAATTAAACTTTGTTCATATTTTTATGCGCGCAACTCTAGCGCTCAACTCTTACATGTTTTCTTTTATATTTTATGACTAGAAATAGTTATTTAGTATTCATTATTGATGAATGGGATAGATTTTTACTAATAGTATATTCAAATTAATTTGGAAGGCCTATTTATTTTGTCTTTCATTTTATGCATCACTTCAAGGTTTTTACTAAATAACCATTTGAGGAATTAATAACTTGGTAAAAAGTATTTATTTGTAAATATTGCATTTAGTTAATTCATATTTTTATACAATGAAATCATTTTGTAAATTATAAAAAGTAAATATACTAATTAAAATAGCGTTTACAGAAATTGAAACATAATTTTTAACTTAAATATTTCTTTAAAATAATTCGATTTGCTATACGAAATATGTGAATAAGGACTATAAAATAAACATTATGTAGTTAGTAATTTAAAAGGTTTAAAGAATATTAAATGCATATTAAATAATAAAGAAACTGACAATTTTTAATTTTTAAACGGACAACAAAAAAACACATGATTATTCATATTATCCAAGGACTCGAACACAGCAAAAGTTACGTGAAGGGTTTAATAATTTTATTTTCATGGATGTTTAATAAAAACTTTTTATTAAGTGTGTAACTGCCTTTATTATTTGTAATTATCGTAAAAATATCCTTCCATTCATTAAATAGATAATTACTTTAAAGCATTCAAACATTTGAATGTTGTATAATAGATAAATTTCGTTGCATTGAATTTATAAGAAATCTTATTCGTAATAAAATGTTAATTTATCAGTAAATGATAAATAAAATATTACTTTAAAAGTAAAATTTGTGAAATATAATCCGAGTGAAATACATTTTTGAGATTCAATGATAAAAAAATAATCATTATTAGCATAGTTATTTCGAAATATTCAGAAAATGTAACCCGTTTACTTAAAGGTAAAATTTATGGATCAATGAAAATTGTTTGTCGATGTGTGCATAATTTTAACGAAATATCTGAAATAATCTTTACATATTGTCGATTTTAAATTATTTAAAGAGATTTTAACGAAAAGGTTACGAAATACAGAATTTCTAGAAAATCTTATTTCAAAAATTCAAATGAAAAAGTCATATCAGAATATTTGACACATATATGGAGGAAATAAATATCAGAGATTTCAGTATTTAATTATCATTTTCTGAAACGTCCGAAAGCTGTAAATAATTTAATTAATCTAAGTAAATACAGAATCTAAAAACAGGATTGTAAATGCCGATTTAATTTCACTTATAAAAAAGTTTTAAAACTATAATTAATGTAGTTTTGCTCTTTCATTCTTTGCACTGAATGAATTAAATTCAAACTGTATTACAAAAGTTTAAAATCTTCAACAGGAGAAGATTTTAAAAAAAAATATTCTCCTGTCCACAAAGTACAAATCTTGAACAGGCGGAGATACTTAATTTTTGTTTAAAAATATTCATTTAAGAATTAAATTCAATTTAATTCTCAGGTTATTGAAGTTTGTGTATGAATTTATATAATATGATTGTCAGTTTTATATATATTCCATATACAAACATATTATATAGATTTTAAATGACTTCTTAGTGACTTCCCAATTACTCATAGCTCTTTTCTTTACATAGAGCATGCATAGACATACTAGTGGTGGCCAAAAGTGTGGACATTTTTTGAAAGTTTCATTTTTTTCAAATTTTCAACTTGTAAAATATATTAATTTTCACTTAAATACAAATGTTTAGATATCAGATTGAAGGTAATTCAATGTAAAATTTTATAACAAAAACAGCATTACAATATCTGTATTACAAAAAAAGTTACGCTCATCTTAGTAGAACAAACAAACAAAACTCGTTTTGAATAATAACTTGTTTTGTAATAAAAGCTTACTAGCCAATCACAAACACTGTTCTGAGGACCCATCAAATGTCTGTAACTATAATTTAGGTTATTTGGATGGTCAAAGAGTTATTGTTGTGTAAATAATTTGCGGAATGATGCATACTAGTATAATTAAATAGAGTATTGCTATTTTTGAATATTTTAAGTCCTTTTTTTAATTAAACTAATTTTAAACAAACAACACCAACAAGAAGAACTGATTGAGCATCTACAGAAAGAAGCCGAATTGTCATATTGAGAGAAAATGGTCTCTCTTATGCTGAAATTGCAAGACAAGTTGGTGGTTCAGTGACTTGTTCTGGTGTACGAAAGTTCTGTTTACGTAATGAAAAAACGTGATCAGTGGAAAATAAGGCCAAATCAGGCAGAAAAAATTCACAACTGCTACTGCCGATAGAAAAATTAAACGGCTGTGCCTTCAAGATAGAAAAATTTCATCAGATGCCATTAGATGTGGAATGAATGCAACGGGAATTGTAGTAAGTTCAAGAACAAAAAGAAGAAGGTTATCAGGATTTGGACTACAAGCTAGAATTTCAAGGAAACAACCATATTTAAATCAAACTTAACCCGAAAAACGAGTTAAGTGGGCAAAAGAACACATTAAATGGTCAGAAAATCAATGGAAACAAGTAATCTGGAGCGATGAGACTAAAATATCGGTCTTTGGTAGTGATGGTAGAAAATACGTGAGGCGTGGAGTAGGTGAAGCGCTTCATCCTGATTGCATTGAAGCAACTATAAAAAAAAAACAAATGCCATGATTTGGGCATGTATGTTTGCAGATGGTGTGGGCCGAATTAAGTGAATGATGGCATCCTGAATAGCAAAAAATACATCGAAATTGTCCTGGAACCAAAATTGATACCTTCCATCAGGGATTTCTTCACCAACAAAGCACCATTTATTTTTCAGCAGGATTCAGCTTCATGCCACACAGCAAAAGTATGCAAAGCATGGTTTCAAAATAAAGGCATATATGTATACCCTGACCAGGAAACAGCCCTGATATTAATCCAATTGAAAATTTGTGGCGATGTTTGAAAATTCTTGTGCGAAAAAAGCATCCATCCAATAAAAGACAACTTATTGAATCTATAATTGATTATTGGCATCTTGTGATTATGAAAGATGATCTCCAAACACTCGTTCACTCGATGACAATATAAAATAAGGGTTATCCTACTAAGTATTGATTGTGTAAGTATCACTTAAAAAAAATGCAAATCTAAGATAAATCTTACTGAAATGAGCTTAACTTTTTTGTTATACATATATTGTAATACTGTTTTTGTTATTAAATTCTACATTAAATTACCTTCAATTTGATATATAAACATTTGCATTTAAGTGAAAATGAATATATTCTACAAGCACGCAAAGTTGAAAAACATGAAACTTTCAAAAAATGTCCACACTTTTGGTCACCACTGTAGATGCAAACAGAAAAGTTTCAAATAAAAAAATAGCTCAATATTTTAAACGGTCTTTATATGAAAGCCCCGAAAATAATTATATTTATAAATAAATGAAGAACTATAATTTATTTTGATTTTTCGTTCTTCAAATCTTGAATTGCACGAAACTTCTAATTGTAGAGACCGTTGGGATAACTGAATCACACCTTTGGTATTAAAAAGTTCACAAACTACATTTGAAATATTCACTCTTTTCTGCTGTATGAGTCTTTTTCAATCATTCAAACGACATATTTGTGGCTTGGGAATTTAGATAAAGTTTGTTGGCTGCATTTTTGACATTCACATTCAACATGTTGATGCCATCCTATAATAAGCGATATTATTTGCATAAATGGAGACAAATCTAATTACTTAAACACAAAGACGTTTGCAACTTCTAGTTTTTTTCCTCCAAAATGATGTATTATATGAGAGACTAAACCGACATTTGACTATAAGACAATCAAATTTCGTTAACATGCTGTTTTCTTGTATAATAAACTCATGAAAATAAATTATTATAAGGAAAAAAAATATTCGACTAACGAATAAGACTTCTCTTGGTCGTGAAAAACATTATTAGTTTACGTCTGGCTATTCTTGATTAAACCATCTAGAAATACAAATTGCTGGAAAAATAAAATTTGATGCATAAACTTCATAATTTTTTTTTTTTTTTTTTTTTTTGCGAAACTTTGAGTAAAACTGAGCTTCAAAACTTTTTCTGTTCACCTGCCTGCAGTTTAGTGGATGAAACTTCGCACATGACTTTATGATCTTCCTTCATTTCATTTTGAACTAATTCCATTAACTAATTTACCAGCTATAAATTTGTGAATTATAGTTCAAATAATTTGTGACTTCTATAAATAAAATTCAATAAAGGGATATAAAAATCAAATTAAATTAATATGCAGACTACTGTCAAAATAGATGTAAAATTTCCTTTTCCTGCCGTACCCTTTTATTTCACAATGAATAGCAATTTCTTTCATATAAAGTTCATATACGACTAAGCATTTTCTTTGTCTAAATTTTAAAATAGAAACGATTTTAAAAAAAATAAACTATATGGATCGCACTATTTGCATATTTTTTGTTACATTCTATTGTATTTATCAATCGTTTTTACCGATCAAAAATGCATTTTTTGTGATTAAATTTCATGAAATGTTTCAATCTATATAATTACTAACCGCCTTTGGCGACCAGTCGGTTCGCCAGTATTACCGCTCGCTACAATTTTCAATTAAATATTTTAAGTAACTGGTCTCTTAATAGATTCTCAAACAAAACATTTTTAATCTTTAAATTTTGATAGTCAAACCAAACTTATACTGTTTAGATCGTTTCGTTAATTTACTATATATATTTTGCTAATTTGTTGCCATTTCCGGTAAAACTTCAACTTTAATTTAAAGTGGAAATGATGAAATTGCAATTAATATAAAGATATTTTTTAATAAAATCAAGCGTTTTATTATATTTATCATCTTTATTGTTATTTATTTATTATTATTATTATTGAATATGATTATTGCAAACAGAATCGCTCGGTATTTAAGTCTTATATGAACTACAAAATATTTTTCATAATTTATGTAATATCTCAAACAATAATTCATCAAAAATTTATCAGATTCAGCATAAAATTCAGTTTTTAGCTTGGCTTTCAAAAGGATTGAAATGAAAACAATAATCGTATTTTGTTCCGGCCTATAAATATATTTCAAAAATTATGAAGTCTAAATTTAATGCAATAAGGTATCATATTCTGAGAAATATTCTGGACACACCAAATTTTAAATAAATGAATGAATGTTTCTGTTTTCCACGATCAACTAATACTTATTTATGAAGTTGTAAATGTTAAAAATTTAGAAAAACTCAACATTTTCATAATCTTAGGCCAATTAATCTTGAGAAACCTGCGCGCTGATTGGCTTATTTTCTTTGAAATGATCGATGGAAAATCTAAAATTATCCTTTTTTTTATTGAATAGTGATATTCAAATTTTCATATATCAGCCAGTTCAAGTGATTGATTCAGTTGATTGGAAATTAACTCTTTTTATTTAAAATATTAGTGTTTCAAGAACATTTTGTTCATCGTGATTTCCACAGCAGAAGCATTATGTAAAATCAAAAATTCGGTATTTATTAGAATATTTATTGAATCAAGTTACATAGAATATAATCATTTTCCATTTAGACCATTTTAGCATATCTGTGTCATACTAAAGGTTTACAGATTAGTTGTGTGGCCCTGATTTGAATGGATATCCT
The DNA here is from genome assembly GCA_026543865.1 of Argiope aurantia. Taxonomy (NCBI): domain Eukaryota; kingdom Metazoa; phylum Arthropoda; class Arachnida; order Araneae; family Araneidae; genus Argiope; species Argiope aurantia. The sequence goes on from JAPMOR010020651.1 coordinate 6,589, forward strand.
GTTCCTATTAAACAAAACTTGTCTTAAAATAAAACTGATTTATTGGATTAATAATATAGAAAGTGTGAAAGATCATAAAATAATTTTACTTGAATTTATTTTTTAGAAAAAATAATATTTCATATTTATTTCATTTCCTACAAACACAAGCCGAAAATTATATTTTTGCAAATTTCATTTCCAAAAAGATTTAAGTTATTTTTAATTGGAGCTTAAATCAATGTGATGGCAACACTTTGAAAAAAGCTAGTTTTTCCAGGAATGCGAAACGTGCTCGTGTAGCTTAAATTTTATTTTTATTTTGTACAAAAATAATGTAGAAAATATAGCTAAAATATTTATTTAAAAATTCATTAAAATTACAAATTTAATTCTAAGTTTAAAATATTGGTATCATTTAAAAGATAAATGTTTGATCTTTAACTTGAGGTAAAAATATTTTTTTGTGCGGTAATATTTTCGGAAGTTATAACAGAAACACGCCAAAATTTTGGTTAATTTTTAAATTAATAAAATTCTGATTATAAATTCGAAAAAATAACCCCCAGGTGCACATTCTCGGCCTCCAAGGTATTCAAGTGCCAATTTTGGTAGCTGTAGGTTGAATGGTCTGGCCTGTAGAGCGCCAACACACACACACACACATTGAGCTTTATTATAAGTATGAATTTAAATATTTGCATTCAAAAGCTTTCCATTCTTCCCCAACCATTTCAGTAGTGAGACTTTGAGTTTAGAAATGACTGGAATGACAAGCGTAATGCAAAATGTCATGTTAATTTTCACTTGAAAAGTGTTCAAACATTTGTGGAAAGCTGAACGCATTTAACTGTTTCTGCGGTTCAACAATATTTCAATAATCATTATCATAATCATAATATTTAAAGCTGCGTGAAGAGAATAATTAATTTTATGGTTAAGCAATAAGTACGCTGAATATATACAGAATATTAAGTTTAAATTTAGAGCTGTGTTTTTAAATACTATATGAAGATATTAATTTTCTAGTTTATAAAATATTTTTCTACTCTAAATGTCTTCGTTTTTTTTAATTAAAAGCCTGAAACCTATTTATAAACATATAAATTATTTATATTTTATTATACTTCTGAAATACTAATAATTTATCCTCGAGATTTCTTGGAAAATAATCCTTAAAGATCTAACTTTGCGGAAGACATCATGAAATTAGAAAAGAAATAGTATTGGTTGTGTTATTATTATAAATGTTCACTTAATTTTAACTCATTATAAAGCACTACATCATGTTACCGTTTTAATTAAAAAATATACACATTCTAAAATATTTAAATAAAATCAAAAATCATGCAATATAAAATTCATATAATCCAAATATCTAAGACACTGGTATTGTAATTTCTCATGGGCGAATATTGTGGAAACAATGTAAATCTTGATTCTATGAAGTTTCTTAAAAAACATTGAAACAGCAGCAAACTGAATTAAACAACTGAAATAAACTATATATTAGTGATTTAAGAATTCTATAATGACTAATTAATATATAGTTTAATCGAGTTAAGATAAATTATTAGTAATTGGGAACCAAAAATTCATCATTTCCTGATAAAACTTTAGCAATTTATTTCAAACGTAAATTTACTTAAATGTAAGAAATGTCTATTTTATTAAAAAAAAGTTAACTAATTAAAGATTATTTTTACTTAGAAAATGTACATTAAATTTTATTTTATTAAATTTATGATACAAATGATACTTCCATTTTTTATTAAATATTTTTATTGGTGCTTAATAAATGTCATTTTCTTTCACAGAAATTTATAATTTGAATCTTTAAACATACATTATCTTATCATTAAAACTTAACTTCAATTCTAAAGATTAAAATATTATAGATTCCATGTTGTATTTCGTATTTAATGATAACATCTGCTAAAAAAATAACAGAATCTGTTTTTAATTTGTAAACCCATATATTGTAATAATAAATAATGCATTAATGTTCAAATATTTCAATAGAAAATTTATAATTTGCTGACTAAGAACAAATATACTATTTTAAAGTAAATTTCAATCGAAGAAAAATTGATTTACTATTTAATACAATAAAAACTTCATTTTATTAAATGTTATATCCAGTTATCAAAGATGCAAGTCATATTACATTAAAGTGTTGTGTGTTTATTGAACTCAATACCTCTATTATTTTTTTAAATTTATTTTGAGACTTTTGGTTTATATCATTTTTAAAAATAAGAATATTCTCTAAGTTACTTAGCTATTAAAAAAATGCAAGTATATATAAGTGTGGTTTTGATAAGGAATGTTATATAAATTACTAAAAAATCATGATATTCTCTTCTTGTAACATATTTCTACTTTGAGAAATTGAGCCCATCTTTAATATTTGTAAATTATTTTATCACATTTTAAATCAATTATTTAGTTCTTGATAATTATGTACAAAACACAGCAATACCTTTCTATTAAGCCCTAATACCTTTCTATTAAGCCCTGTCAAATATATTCAACTAGAAATTGATAAGCTCTGGTGTTTAATTTCTTAGTCATGTAAATGTCTAATTATTCAGGTTTCTCAAACATTTCCAAATCAAATCACTCTTCTATAAGCACTGAATATCATATTAGAATAAAGTATTATGTTTTATTTTCTATTTTTGGGAAGGAATTTGAAGAAAATATTTGATTCCTTCTATATGGAAATATACATATATGGAGATTGGACACTGGAGGGAACAAAACTATATTCATACCTTTATTTTATTTCTGAAATTGACAAAATGGTATAAGATTGGAATCCAAATCCTTTGAATGCCAAATTGAAATTCGGCAAACACTTATTGGTCAAAATGATTTTTCTGTCTCATATTTTAAATCTATGACTGCGTTGCAAAACGCCATTCCCATAATACTTATCTAATTATTTTATTTAACATCCGCACACTTAAAATAGTTTTCATTTCAGCATATTGATTCAAGCAATTTTCCTATTGATTTAAAAATGTATGTTCTATTAAAAAGATGAAAAATTCTATCAATTTAGATTGTAGTTTAAAATAATAACGTAAAAAATTGTTTATATATATGATTCAAACCTGTACAATTTCTCATGAAAGTTTCCTTTAAAAATATTAAAGTCAGAATTCCAGAAAATATGTACAGATAATGAAAGTAATATAAAATATAATTTATATTAATTTGGGCCAATAATATAAGAATGCTTTATTTATTTGTGGCACTTTTTTAAATATGAAGTTTAGAAAAATTAAAATTGTTTAAATATTGTAACGAATAATATGGCTTCTTCGTACAGTTGATTTCCTCGTAAGCACGATATTCTTACCGATATAGTAATGGCTGATAAATTGTGATGGGTCATTAAACCACCATTCTTATGATTTACTTGAAGGCATTGATAACAAAAGTGTAGGATCAAATTATTTCGGAATGTTGATGATAATTCGATTAAGAGCTAAAATAAGATATCCTACCAGAAGCTATTTTTTTTCCTGTTAAGAAAACTGTACAAAGCTAAAATACAGTGTTATAAGATCAGTTCAGAACACTTGAGGCTTTTTGTATTTAGTATGGATTTCCTAAGAGATTTCTCTCAATGCTTTACGCTTTTGCAATTATTTCTCCCAGTTGCAATGATATTGAATTGTAAATATCAATAAGTTTGAAATTCCTGTGCATGGGAATTGTCTCCAAAAGTTGCACAGTCTCGAATGGGTTAGCAGTGGTTTATTGTTTGTGTACTTCTATTTATGGTAAAGTGCCGTTTGTGCACGCTTCGTCAGTTTTTGTTCTCTGTGAATTGTGTATTCATGATGATTAGTATTATTTATCAGCTACTAAGGCAGCTGGGTTATTCACTGTACAACTCAACGACTGATTTTGGATATTTTCCGGAATGATATCGATATCAGAAAATAATTTTTATTTAAATGTACTCTTCTTTTGGATATTGACCGTTTTGTACTAAAGAAGCACATTTTTTTACATTAAAAAATATTAATGGAAAATGTGTGTGGGAGGGAGTAAGGGGAGTATCTATTTCCCGAATGCTATATTATAAGGAATGCTAAGGGAAAAAAGTCTTCATTTAACTATGGAATATTTAATATTTTAATATAAACTGTTTATCTTTCAACGAGTTTCGTGAATATATATATATATATTTTTACAACAAGCAAATGTCAGATTTTGCTACCATGTATAAATTAATTCAAAAAAACGTATAATATCTAATGAAAGGTGATTTTTATAGAAAGGGGAAAAAATGAATCTTTACTGAAAAAACAAATTTGCGTGATTGTAGAATATATTAATTTTCACTTAAATACAAATGTTTATATATCAAATTGAAAGTAATTTAATTTAAAATTTAATAACAAAAACAGTATTACAATATCTGTATTACAAAAAAAGTTACCCTCATTTTAGTAAGATCTATCTTAGATTTGCATTTTTTTAAACTGATACTTACACAATCAATACTTAGTAGGATAACCCTTATTTTTTAAGACAGCTTCACATCGTCTTTTCATTGAGTGAACGAGTGTTTGGAGTTCATCCTTCGTAATCAAATGATGCCAAGAATCAATTTTAGATTCAATAAGTTGTCCTTTATTGGATGGACATTTTTTCTGCACAAGAATTTTCAAACGTCGCCACAAATTTTCATTTGGATTGAGATCAGGGTTGTTTCCTGGCCATGGTATACATCTATGCCTTTATTTTGAAACCATGCTTTGCATATATTTGCTGTGTGGCATGGAGCTGAATCCTGCTGAAAAATATATGGTGCTCTGTTGGGGAAGAAATCCCTGATGGAAGGTATCAATTTTGGTTTCAGGACAATTTCGATGTATTTTTTGCTATTCAGGATGCCATCAATCACTTGAATTCGGCCCACACTATCTGCAGACATACATGCCCAAATCATGGCATTTGTTGTTTTTATAGTTGCTTCAATGCAATCAGGATGAAGCGCTTCACCTACTCTACGTCTCACGTATTTTCCACCATCACTACCAAAGAGCGATATTTTAGTCTCATCGCTCCAGATTACTTGCTTCCATTGATTTTCTGACCATTTAATGTGTTCCTTTGCCCAATTAACTCGTTTTTCGAGTTGCTTTTGATTTAGATATGGTTTTTTACTTGCAATTCTAGCTTGTAATCCAAATCCTGATAACCATTTTCTTTTTGTTCTTGAACTTACTGCAATACCCGCTGCATTCATTCCACATCTAATGGCATTTGATGAAATTTTTCTATCTTGAAGGCATAGCCGTTTAATTTTTCTATCGGCAGTAGTAGTTGTGCATTTCTTTTTCTGCCTGATTTGGCCTTATTTTCCACTGATTTCGTCTTTTCATAACGTAAACAGAACTTTCGTACACCAGAACAAGTCACTGAATCACTAACTTGTCTTGCAATTTCAGAATAAGAGAGGCCATTTTCACTGAATATGACAATTAGGCTTCTTTTTGCAGATGTTCAATCTGTTCTTCTTGTTGGTGCTGTTTGTTTAAAATTAGTTTAATTAAAAAAAAGGACTTAAAATATACAAAAACCGCAATACTCTATTTAATTGTACTAGTATGCATCATTCCTCAAAATATTTTCTCAACAATAATTCTTTTACCATCCGAATAACCTAAATTATAGTTACAGACATTTTATGGGTCCTCAGAACAGTGTTTGTGATTGGGTAGTACGCTTTTATTACAAAACACGTCATTATTCAAAACGATTTGTGTTTTGATTCATGTTTTTTGTTCTACTAAAATGAGCGTAACTTTTTTTTAATACAGATATTGTAATACTGTTTTTGTTATTAAATTTTACATTTAATTACCTTCAATTGGATATCTAAACATTTGTATTTAAGTGAAAATTAATATATTCTACAGGCACGCAAAGTTGAAAAACGTGAAACTTTCAAAAAATGTCCACACTTTTGGCCACCACTGAAGTCCTTAGATACTGAAATATATATTTATGCAATAAACTCCACAAATCTATCATAACTATTCGTAAAAATTTATTTTCTCATAAGAGAGATATATTGAAATACGCTTTATCTTCCAGTAATATTTTGCATTTCAAATAAAGAATAGCTTTAAATAAATAGCAAAGACCACTGCCACTCAAATTTCTTCTTTCCTAATTAACTACGAAAATTGTCCCCGCTCTGCATTTATCAAAGGTGAACTCAATGACAGAACCAACACGACTCATAAAATCAGATACCGTCGTTAACATATTAAAGTCCCAATTAAGAGCAGCACAAGTGTCGACCCCGCATCAGTTTACTTTAATTACATTAAGTTATAATTCTGAAGCAACACAAGAGCAATTTTGAGATATATCTAAAATTATTGAACTATGGCCAGATGACAAAGATAACATCTCAGCTAGTACCTCCACTGAAATTTTTAAATTACGCTAGTGATAAGATATTTGGTTCTGACGGATTAATCGAACACAAGACTCATTTACACAGAGGTTGTTTGGTGGAATTGAATTGGGTATCTTCCATCTGTGAAATATAGATCTTAAAGAATGCCACAGTCGTCTTTGCCAACCCTTCTGCACAAATAAGTAAGATCAGATTAAGTCAATTTGAACCTAAAAAAAAACATAAACATTATTTTACTCATAAGGATAGCAAGAGCTAATAAGCGTACAGAAAACTTCTCTTCCCTATATCTCAAGTGATATAATTAATCACACTGGTAACCAGAAAAGGTTATTGGGTCCACCTTTAGGAATTCAGTTAAACTGAATGACAGGAACACCGCACTAGCATTGGTGGAAACTATATGGGCCCATCATCGGCTATAACACAACCTCCCCCGTAAGAAGCCTATTCTGGCATCTCTAAGGGGCAGCCAAGCCTACATCATTTCAATATCCGCTATAGCGATGAGACTCATTTTTGAGGTGCACCCTAAAGGATTAAAATGGCTTGATGAAGATAGTGGTGTTGATAAAGATAGTGAAATATCAATTTAACGAATAATCTGTCTAAGGGGAAAATGGAAAATGCTAATAGTGTGTTTATTCAGACACCAGAAGATAAATTCTAAGTTATAGGTATTTATTTATTTGAAATACATTAATGTCGATTTCTCATTAATGAAGAAATTCTCAAAAAAGGAGCCCTATGTATGTTATTTATACATTAAGTCATATTTATAAATTATAAAATATTTTCATACACTTACATAATATATTACGTGCTTTATTTCTGCTCTCTCATCTTTGAAGCTTAAAAATATATATTGAGTTATCTCTTAATTTTTCATTTGATAATTACACATAATAGAAAGTAATATTTTGGATTTAAAAACGATTGTATTCATTTTGCACAGTATAAGGAAATCATAGCCTGTTTCAGTTTCTTGATGTCGATTGTCATATAGATGAGTATTAGAAAATGCATATCAAATGTTTCGTTCCAAAATGGATGCATTACTTATTTATAACTGTATTAAACACCACATTAAATTTATTTCAGAAACTTACATAAATATAAGACTAAATTAATATTTCATTAATTTTTCATACAGTAATATTAAAGTTTGATATAGCTTGATACTTCTAATTACATAAAACCAATATGTAATTAATATATATTTTTTGCTTTAAGGAAAGCTTCAGGCTACGTTTACATTTATCTAAAATTCGATACTTAATTCCAATTTGAAATTTTTAATGTTTCTTTGCATTTACATGTTTTAAATTGAAACAATAAATGGGATCTCTTTGATCGCATACAGCATTAACTATGAAGTACTCTGAGCTAAAGATTATATTACATGAGGGAGTACTCATTAGCAAGGATTTTTATTGAAATATACAGCTTCGTATTCCTTTTTTACTGAATTACAATACAAAATAGGAACAATTTTAATTTATTAATATATCATAATAAAATATTATTTCATTAAATTTTAAGTTTGATTCCAAAATATAAAAAAGCATACATAAAATTAATAAGCATTAAATAACCATATCAATTTAGTGGAATGCCAATTTATCATGAAATTCACTAAAGCAATTGTTTTTTTTAATTTTTTAAATAAATAAATTTGCCTAAAATTCTTGCTTTATCTAATGTCTTATTTATTAAACCATTGTTTATTCTATATCTTTTTAATTCCTTAATGCACTATATATGCTCCTGTGTATTGCATTTATTCGTCGATAAATTCTGGATGAGTTAAAAGCTTTTTGAAAAGTAAAAGTACTTGTTAGTAAGTTCTGCGTCTTAAGAAGAATTTAATTTCACGTTCTTAGATTCAAGTTATTCACAGAAAATCTATTTTATTTCAGTGGTAAAATGTATTATTTTTCATCTTACTTAGTTTTTTTCAAAAGGCTTATATTAAATTATAATTTATGCCAAAAGACGTTTTTAAATTTTAATAGTTGCTGATTAGTTAATATATATTTAAAAATCTTGATATATATTTAGAATGATCATAAAGAAAAAAAAATACAGAAAATACTTCAAAGAATTAAATGTATCAACGAAATAATAATAATAATAAATTCGCTCTCGAATAGTGTACAAACTTTTACGCATTGATGAACAGAATGATCACAGGAATATTTAACTTAATAATGCAACAATGCGATGTTCTGATAACGTAAGTCATCAAAGGAAAATAATGAATCACGGTATTAAGAACGACATTATTAAATGAAGAAACTCATTGATGCAGATTAGGAGAAAGTCACGTCTAAGTTAATGCTGCTGAACACGCGCACATTTTTGTGAAATGTAAGTATACAGATAGATTCACCTCTACATAATATTTTTTTTAATTAATACTTCTTCCTTTACTCATCCTTTTGGTACAAAAATGTTGCTTTTAATATTTGAATATTTTTTCGTGCTAAGATATACTTCTGGCAGAAAAGCGATTCTGAATGAGAAGATTAGGCTAAAACCATACATTTTGCTCTCGATTTAATTTCGAACATTATGAATAATTTTTTCTTCGTCACATTACCAAATTCTTTGTAAACAATTATTAATATCTTGTAAAATATATATCATAGATTTTTAAAATGAAAAGCTTAGAAAGCATTTTGCAAAATTCACATATTCAAATAAATAAATGTGTACTTTAATGCGCTCTTTCTAAAAACTTACCTCAAATTGCAAATGCTGTGTGGGAATTTCACAATTATTTTATATTTTTAGGAGAATCATTATATCATCTATTGCAGCTCATTTCACTGAAGTAAATATCGAAGTGTTATATCACTTTTTTTAAAGAATTTACTTTGATGAAAAGAGAAATTACTTACTAAAGAAGAAGAGAAGACTAAATGTGTCTGGTTTTGCAGCCCATTTCTCTGAAGTACACGATGAAAAGCAACAGAACTTTTTCTAAGAATTTACTACAAAGTGAATAAAGTTCTACAGTAATTTTACAGTTATTTGATATTGTTAGGATATTCATTGTTTATTGTACTTGCAGCTCTCAATAGAATAAATTCACTGCAATGCATAGTGAATCTTCAATAGCACTTTTTCTATCACAAAGTGAAAGTACTCTACCGTAAGTTTACAATTTTTTGATATTGTTGAAGATTCATTATGTGTTCTATTGTAGCCTGATTTACCACAATACTTAGAAAAGTGCAACTTTAGAAATTAATAGCATATGAAAAATAAACCTAGACATACTTATAGAGTTTCGAATAGATTAGATAATTTACTTATTATAATGTAGCTCTGTATCTTTACATTTACAAATGGCAAAAAGGCGACTTCTGATCTTAATTTACCTTTCGTTAGATGAGAATAATTATAATTCACATGGGGCTAAACTGTCCCATTATTCAGCAACTCTCACCATTTTGATAATTATAACTTTTGAAAGTGAATTCCATGGTGGCAAGAACTTATTAATGTGGCAGATATCACAGCGTACACTCTGCTTCATTATTTAAGCTGTTCCTTTCGAATATCATCAACGCTTTAATATTTAGTGCACATTCAGTACTCAAGAGATTTATGCTGTTAATAACGCTATTTTAATTTTAATCTTGGTATTTATGTAATTACCTTTGTTTAATTTATAAGTTTTAGCAACAGTGTTGTTTGCGAATGTATATTAATGAGATTAAGATCTTTCGATTGTTTATCCATTAATACTTAAATTATACAGATATAATCAAGAATTTCGGTGTTATGTGTACCTATGAATAAAAAAAAATTAATTCATATAATACTTAAATCGAATAGTGTAAATCATTTTTATTCAGTTTTCATGGTGGCGAACCCCTTGAATCCAAACAAGCGATAAAACGCATGATATATAATTAGCTATAGTAATTAATTATATATTTAATAAAATGATTGATTTATTTATTATTTTTGTTGAAAGTTATTGTTTTAAATCATTATCGGCTTAATTTCAATTGATTTAGTTAGCTCATTTTCTGGTATAATGTATAGTGTATAGTGTAGTGATATAGCATTTAATCACTAACATTATCAAGGAATATATCTCCAAGATATGTATTTGATCTATAAAAAATGGAAGATATCTAAAGATTTAAATATTTCCAGAATTTTGTCATTATAATTTTTGCTAATTTTTATGAAATATTTTTTTTAAATTCAGGTTATAATGTATAAGCTCAAAGAAACTAATTTCCTAAATATGAAATTTCCATTCAGTATTAGAAAATTCAGTACAAGTTCGTATTCAGTAATTGCGGCGCACAAAAATGTACTCCGGAAAAAGGAAATTTTCTTTTGAACATAAGATATTCATAATGTTGTTCATCGATTATTTTTGTTTGTAAACGAATAGCATCTAAACACTTTATCATTTATATTTAAATGAGTTCAAACTAAAATATATACAATGCATTTTAGGGTAAATACCAAAAAAGCAGATTTCCTTGCTATAAACTTATGTTGCAGAAGTCAGTTTGTAAGTTTAATTTTAAATCTCATGCATATAGAATTATTAATAAAGATTAAACTGATGGTTAAATTGAAATGAAAATGTATTGCAGCGCGCTTAACACTCGAACGCAAGATTTTTTTAATTATTTTTTCTTTAGAAAAAATGTATGTGTTTTCAATGGCTGCACATAATTTATAAAAATATTCCAGAAGCATTTTTAGTTATTTTTTCATGAAATAAAAAAAATCCAAATGGGTAGGTATATTGAGAATTAAATAATAACCTAGTGAATAAATCACATTCTGCAACACAAATAAAAGTCGTTTTTTACCGATATATTTTTTACAATACAAGAAAAAAAATATTTTCATAGTATTTTTAATGTTAGAATTATTTAAAGAACAGCCATGTTGGTATTTTCCCACATTTCTCGTTTAAATTGAATTCTGGTACCTCTACTACTGCATATTAGTCTTTTCTACAAATGTTTATCAAAAATAATTTTTAAAAAGGATTTCCAAACATTCATTGTTACTTTTTTTAACAGAAATGTGAAAATTATAAATGGAAATAAAAACTTGTAGCCAAATGGTTACACGATATATTGAAGGATTAAAAGTATTGCTGTCAGTAACAATCCTATGCTTATCTAGACTATGTAAATATTTTTATAGGGTATGTGAATTTTGTATTAAATTTAAATATCGGTGTAAAGTATTTCGACAATTTGACAGTCAATTTAATCTCTTGGAGATTAATTATTTAATAAAATCAGATGCCGAGAGGATCCCGAAGAATAAACATTCTTTTGGATTCCAATATAAGAAAATCATAGTGGGAGTCTGCATTAAGGCACAGATTGTGTGGCCAGTCATTGATGCGGCTGGCTACAGCATAATATTATTTCCTTGGGGGTTCCGGAAAGAAATATCCGTCCTTTTCCTTAATGGAATTTATGCTTATTGGTTTTTCCTGGAGAGAGCTATTCACTGAAATAGAAGTCCATTTTCTGCTCTTCTATATTTTGCCCATTCATCTACAGAAGCAGCTTCCTTTTTTCCAGACATTATTTCGAAATTAATCTTCTTTGGTTTCGAAGTGTCAAAGTCAAGTGAAGAGAGTGCCACACAAATTGTCGCTCTTCTTCGAAGAAGAATGATGGTTTATATATCTTTTAATAAATTATCACAGTATGCATTTAGCGTGTGTGAGTTATTTTTGCTATAAGTGATTTGAAAAGTTTTGATAACTTGCTTAGGATCATTAATATCTTTTTTTTAATTGAAGAATGATATGTAAGATAAATGTTATTAATGGTGGATTTATTTTTATTATTTTAGATGAATTGTCAAAATAAATGTTATTTTAATATTAAATTCGTTCCAGATTTTTTTTTCCTTTCTTAATTTTGTGAAGCATTTTAAGTTGTAATAAATTTTAGAATTCAAAGTTTTAATAAAAAAATAGTTTTATTTTATTTAGTTTTAAAAGATTTTAAAAATTAAAAAAAAACAAAAAAAAACATTTGTTTGTTTCCACAAATGAGCATAATTGAAATGAAAATTGTTTTCATTACTTTTGGTAATTTTTTTTTTCATCTCAGTAAATATTTTAATTTTAAAATCTAAATGTGAAATTATAATATTTCCAACAGAGTATAACGAATTGATTTTAGTGATGTAATAAGTATTGATCATAAAATGTCCCAATATATATTTAGGAAGGAGGAATATACAAGGCATTTTATAGCAAGTTGATATCAAACACAATGCTGTTTCTTGGGTTCATTCCTGTCCACTATTTCAGATGTACATGAAACTTCTTAAAACTTATAAATACAGAAATGGTATACATTGTTACAAATTTCCTTAATTTTTTAAAGAAATATTATTATAATAATTTGTTTGAAAAACAATTATTTTCTTTAAAAAGCTTAATTGAAATGATATAGATTTGTTTTTGCAATAATAAAATTACAAAATTGTACTGAGGAAATACTTCAAAATTTTCAATCATTTTAATTAAAAATCTTATTAAAATTTCGAAAGAAAAAGTTTTCCTATCAATGATAATATTCAAAAAGGAATTACTTGTAATGTTTCGAATTTCTAGGTACAAATTTCTGGTTGTCCAATATAATAACTTGAAAAATGTTTCATCATGCATGTTGCATGACTCAATTTAAAGATAGTCTGCTAACCTATGCATACTCACATCAATATTTTAAAAAATAATTCAATTTTCATCCCAAAATTCACAGTTTTTTAGCACTTAGTCCGAAGAAATTTGTTAAGCGAATGCATATTTAGATTCAGCCAGCCACCATGCACAGAAATATTTTATTCCTTTTTCTGAAGGTTGATATTCAGTCACTAAGGCTAATATCTTTATAATCTAAACCGAAAAATAGGATTTCATCCTTTATGTTCCCTGACATGTTTAACAGTAAACTGTGATAAATTTCACTATACCAAAGTTTAACAAACAAACAAAAAATATTTTTATATGATTTTGAAAAATCTATGGAAATTAACAGACTTTGGAGGGAACAGGAATTTTTTGACGTTGAATATGGGTTCAATCCCTTTTATGCTGAGAAAATACCTTTTATATAAAACGGAAACAGTGCTCATTCGAATCCAAATATTGCGATGCATTAGAAGGTCACAACTACCTCATGGAAATTTTTCGACCTTACGGGACATTTGAAAACAGTTGCCCTATCAGGACAACGGTTTGCCAATACGAGGAAAACAGCAGAATAACAAATATTTCATGCAGTAGTTGATTTTACAAGAGTATTATGAATTGCCAAATCAAAAGAAAAAAAATGTTAGGTTAGTGAATTTTTTTATTGCTTTAAAAATTCGCCTATTTAACACAAACACAAAAAAATACATAAAAAAATATGAGCAGAATGTATTGTATTATATCGACATGCATGATTTATTATATTGATATGAGTATCTGTTTTGTTATATTCAAAAGAAGTACTAGTTAAAAACAAACAGAATAAATAAATTCACTTTTCTTTTCATTCTCGAATGTTTAGATGTATATTGATAGTATTGGCAGAGTAAACGTATTCTTATTGAGCTAATACTAGTAATATACATCGTATAATACTATCAATATATATGACATAGAAAGTATTAACTATTGGTATAAACTATTTTTAAATTCATAATTGCAATGCATAATTTAAATTTAATAGTTTATAGTTTTAAGTTTATAGATATTTAATGGGTTATTAGATGATTTTAATCTTCAGTTTTTCCGTTAAAATGTAAATTATTTCTAATCAGTTGAAATTCAAATTTAATAATTTCTAGTTTTCTTAAAAAATAAAGAAACGCTATGTATAAATGTTTTATATAATTTTAGTTTTTGTTCCGGGTCACTAGAATCTTTTAGAAGAACAACATTGATCATTGAGTATCCCTTACAATCTTGAGAATGCTCTCAGAAGTAATGATTTTTCTGTTCTCTTAATTTTTTTATATCTTTATCACTTAAGTGGCTGAGTGCAAATCAGCATTTGTGTGTTTTTGCTGTCACGGAATGTAGCGTGATAGCCATTGGACATTTGCATTTACAACTGCAAGGATTTGCTTCTACATGTACATAGCCTTTTGTATACGTCTGAATGTAAATGAAGGTCATATTGGTCTATTTTTTTGTTGTTGCATGATTGAAGAATAACGTAAACCATGTAATATAATAAAATACAAAAGAAATTTTTATCATATTGCTTAAGTGAAATCTAATATTAAATGTAAAAGCAAAATAATAAAATTTTGCTCTTAAGTTAGGATTTTAACATTCATTATTACATCTATCATTAGTGAACATTTTGCTTTACAAATTTTCCAGCACATGCGAATAATCTTTTTTTTCCTTTTTATTCATTTACAATATCTTTCATAATTTTTAATTACAGACTTTATAAGATAAAGATATCTTTAAAAGTAAACGAAAGCATCTTTCGTCTTTTTATTACTAATGAAATATATGCAGTATGTTTCCGTCAAGATGTGCAAAAAAAATAATAATAAAATAAACAGTGTTGTAAAATGTATGTTTACTTAATCGAACAGTATGTTATCAATGCAACAAATACAGCCAGACCAATAAATAATTTTGTTGTTATTGCTAGAATTTACGCTGTATGTACTACTGCATACTTCTTGAGTCTTTGATACGATCTTAGTTAACGCCACCTATGCATAAAATAAATTCCGAATTTCATTAGAATTCGTGTTTGCAGTATTAAGGATATGCATATTCACCTGAATTAGTTAATTTTATTTGACACATTTATTTATATATCAATAATCAATTCTCACAACCCAAATATTTCATCAAATGAGAAATGTATTTTATATTTTTTCAGTAAACTCATAAAATATTAAAAGTCTGATTCTTATTTTACTTGTTTTAATGACAATAATCCAAATCTCTAAGCTAATATTCCACCATTTTATCAATTAAATTTACACGTAAACTAACCAACTATTTTGCAATACTGTACCAATAACATTTTAAAATGAAATGTAAAATATTTTATTAATTCAAATAAAATATTGTAAGTGGAACTTTAAAATTAATGGAAAAACGCCTTTCGAATTTTTTTTTCATTTATTGCTATTCTAATTAAAATATATTTTATTAAAATTTTGCATTTAAAATAAAACGTTAACTTGCATATTTTCAATAAAGGAATCTTTAATTTCATTCTAACGTACCAGAAAATTAAAATAAGAAACATTAAAATATTTTATTAAAGACAATTTTAATTTAATTTTGATCATAGACTAATAAAATTTAAATATACTTAATCATCCATGATTTCTTATTGACTCTTGTAGATTTGAATTTGTATCTGCGTTTATTAATTTAAAATAATAAAACCACTTTCAATTTATAGAAAATGTATGCACTATTTCCTCTTCAATGAAGTAAAGTCAATTACAAAAATAATGAAAACTCTCCAAACAACTCTCCAACAAAATTAATAAAATGATACTGAGTATTTTGCAATGGAATTGAAATTAACAGAATTTTAAATCACATAATTTCTGCTTCAAAAAGTAATTTATTAACTATAATATTTATTCGAAGGGGAAAATTATTTGCAAGACTTAGGATGTAACAAATTTAAATTTTAAAAACCACATAAAGAATTTATACATTTCGAAATATTTTTTTTGAATTCTATCTTAATAATAATAAAAAAATAATGCTCCAATGAACGCGATAACATGTTTTCAAATTAATTTCTGAGAATTCTGCATAATATAATCTGTGATAACGAAAGGTCATTTAAGAATCAGGAATTTGATGTTAATTTAAGTACTAAAATATTAATAGTTTAAAAGTTCCTTTTTATATTTAATTAATTAAATATTTAACTGCTTCATTCACAATTGAATTTAAGATCAAGACATTAATGTCTTTAAAGGATAATTTTATACAATGTTATTTTCATTCTAGATACTTAAGTTGACAAATCTTTCTTTCTAGAGATTTTATAATGAAATTAAACATAGTTTACAGTTTTCATCTATTAAACTCCCTACTTCATTATCTTGTTTCTTAATTTAATTATTTCTCGTGATAATTTTTTTTTTCAGGCAAGAAAATTTATAACTTTCTTACAGGATGATCTTTGTGAGAAATTAAAAGAAAGAAGAAAATTCTCATAACTTTTTTTATGAAGTTTAATCATACATTCAGGAATTTTTGTTTTCTTCTCAGATATTTCAGTAATGTTAATCTAAGGAGAATTTTCTTTCAGTTTCTTAAACATTAAATATCTCTTAAGAGAATATTATCAGGGTAAAAATTCCTTTTCTAAATTATTTATTATTACATCATAAAAATAATTTGAAATAGTATATTTGAGTCGTATATACCTATATAAACGTATAAATGTATATACCTTCAGAAAAAAAGGGTTTTCTTAGTACTGCGAATTTTTATTTTAAGACTCAAGATTGCTTTATTATATTTATCTTATGTTTTTGTGAAATTTCATTCAATGACTTTATTTTTTAATTTAAATAAAGAAATCAAAATATAAAAATGAAAACGATATTATTTTTTAAAAATGAATATGAATAAAATATTGTATGTGGAGGAGAATTTCCATTAAATTTTATTAAACTTATTTTTGTAAAATTGAAAAGTGTTTCTGAGCTCGCAATATTGCACAGCATATTGATTGAACTTGGGATTTAAGCATAAGTAATAACATATATTGTTTGTGAAATTAATTCTGTTACATTTCCATTTTATAACAACACTTAGACTTTCATATTATAAGAATTTGATATTTTAAATTATCATTTTACAATTAGGAATCAAGTTTCATCATTTTTCCCATATCCCGTATGGTTATTGTATTTGAAACAAGCACAAAACATCATTTACTAATATTGTAGCAAGAAACGACAAATATTAGTAAATCAGATTTGAAAAGACGGAGTGGATTTCTATTACTAAGACTTTTACACTACTATCATGCCATTGTAAAATTCCCTTCTTTACAAATATTATTTACTTTTTCATTTGTTATTTGGAACAAATGTAAATAAAATTAGTGAATGTATCAGGTGCAACAATGTATTCCGTGATTTTAATAATGAATAAGCAAATGAAATAAAACTAACGCCATCATAATTAATCAGAAAACAGATTAACACCATTATGTTCCATTTAAAAAAATATCGGTACAGAAACTGCGAGATAATGAAATACTTTTCAGCTATTGCGTCTATATTCAGTCGAATGTAATTAATATCTATCATATAGGTGCAAGATATAGGTATTTTCTTTTTTCGTTAAGTAATTACTATCCCGTATCTGTATTTAAAAATGTTTACAATCAATATAATATAACACATTGTTATATTTTCGCATGAGATACCCATCATTGTTATTATATATTCTGAAAACTGATGATAAAAGTTGAAGAAAAGAATACATTTTGCTGCATTGCAGATATCTACATGTTTATTCAAAACCTATACATTTATAAATATATATTTTCGAAACCTAAGACTTCGTGGGCATTTGTTTTTCATATGAAAAGAAACTTCATGCCACCTGTCTCGGAAACAAAAATAAATAGACCCCTGATATATACGTATATGTATATCAAAACTACTCTCCAGTGTCGACTTTGACATCTGGGGAAAATCCCATTGGAAAGCAGATGGGCAAAGGAATGAAAGCCCATCTAATATTTATGTTAAAAGAAAAATCTAGGCATATATGACAATCTCTTTTAGGATGAGTTGACAAATGATGTCCAAAAACTAATTTTAAATTCAAATAAATATAGGACATAGTATACATGACGTCTTGTACTAAACATTAAAAACTTTCTATATTCTTTTAGCTAAAGCAATCACGTTAGTTCATTAATGCAATCAATTAATTTCAATACAATTTTAAAAAATAATTTCGTCTAATAACTTTTACTAATGAAATATTTATAGATTCATAGTAAAAATAACATCAGTGCAGTTTACACTTAAAATGACAACGAATTTTACATTACGGAAGCGAATTATGATTGTTAATGTGTAATACAACAAAAACTGTATTAATCATAGACTACTTGAAATTAAACAATACAATTAAACAATCCAGGAGAAAACTTCACTACTATAAAATATTCTAGAAATGTTTGTAAAGACTTCTTGATTTTTTTTAATAATTTAAATTACTTATCCTGTGACTTTTGCAACGTTGCATACCTTCAATCGCTTAGAACCTGTTAAGGGGGAAAAAATTCTCAACCAACGTATCTAAATTTAAAAAAGAATAAAAATAAAAACGTTCTTTTAAATTTCATAAAATGGCAACATTTTAAAAATAAAATCTTTTTATTTCGGGGAAAGAAAAGTATAATTAAAAGGAAAGAAGTTTTGGAGTATTTAAGTAGCTTGCCAGCTAAACGTTAACTCAAAATTTTAGATTCAATATCTAGAGTTGAAACTTGGTTGAGAGTTAATAAAGGATATCTGCAGAATATAAGGTTAGGAAGAAATTCTGTTTTTATTGTACAGAAGGTACCTAATTGCATTTCAAATTACGCTTTCTATTTATTTTTTACGAATGCGTAGCACATTGACTGTAGTCAGAATATAAAGTAAATGGTTGGTAAAAAAATATCAGCATTTTAGTTTTTAAAGAACTTTTTTCTACAGAAACTTCTCATTAGCTGCCAGACTGTAGCCTTCGAGAATAATTCTTTCATTTTTTCTATCATAAGCTCTTTTTTCTGTCTGCTTTCTTTTTTACCGTCGGTAATATTGTTTCTCATTTTTTCTGCGCTGTAATCATGCTTTGGATTTATATTATTTTTTTTCTTTGGCTGTGTACCCAACTTTTAAAACTTTAAACAACTTGGATTTGAAACGCAGAGAATATACCAGCTGAAAAAATTATACTTTCATAAGCGATGCTGATTTTAAAAAAAAGCACTCATCTTAAAGAAACATTGAAGATTTCTCTTTCTAGCTGTTATTTGGAGAAACTGTAACAACATAGTATATATACCATCCAAAAAAAATCTATTTCAAAATGTGTAATTTTTTGCGTAGTTAGGGGAAAAAAAGAAGGATTTTTTTTCTGTAACTTAAAAATAATTTACTTTTGGATTCTTCACTAATAAAATTGTTTATCGATATATGCTAATTAAAGGATATGATTCTGACAGAAAGAAATTTTAATTACAAAGTTAGATAATATTCATTAGTTACTACAAATTTCAATATTTTAATTGCTATCTAAAATTATAATACGTTAGGTTTAAAAGATATTCAACACTTACATTATTTAATTATATATTTTAGCAAATCATAGAAATTATTATTTAAAAAATTCAGAATCAATGTATTTTATGTCCTTAATTTTGTTTTCCTTTTTTCCAAGCATAATGTTCAATATGCATATTTTTTCTATCCAAGCACTTGAAGTGTGTATATAATTATATGTTATTCATTCAAATTATTGGATGAATTTTATTTCTTGAAAGCTTTTAATAACTAAAGAAAGGATAATGTATGTTTTACTATTACATTAATTGTTTTTTTAAAGAAATATCTTCCTATCATCTAAAACAGATTTAAGAAAAAATCATGCATTATCATTGGTGAGTATATTATACAATCGGGACATATTATCAGGAAAATATTATTTCAAGCTTAAACGTTTATCCCTTTGCCGCTATAAAAGCTGTGTTTACTTTTGCAATATTTTTTCCTTTTATTTTCTTTTCTGAGAAAGTTTTGTTTTCTCTAATTATTTAGATTTTACCTTTTGAACAAACTGAATAAACAACACAATCTGGGATGATACTTCAAGTTTAAGAAAATCAATATTTTTTTAACCTATACGTTTACACTATTTATCTATTTTTTTTATTTTTAAGCTATTATTTTTATTTGCTTGTATCCCTATCATTTTGAGACATTTTCTTTCTTTTAACAATATTAGATGCACAATGTTAAGCAAATTCGTATTTTTTTATTAATTGCAGCAATAAAACTGACCCTTAAACTATAACCCGTGAGGAAATTTATTTAATCTGATGTTTTAAGAGCCATGAAATTTAATATTATCTCATTTAGCATCAGAATGATTATGAAAAATTAAGCAAAGCTAATTTATTTTGATTTTAATGGTTTCTATTGGTGCTTTAATTACAAATTTTTATAAACTCCTATTAGATTCAGAATAAAATTTTAGAAGCCATGTTTCAAATCCTCATAATAAAAATACTTCAATTATGTATTTCATTTGTGATAGACTTGCTTTAAATAAGCTTATAAGGCCACACATTCAGGTTTGAAATCTATTTTCACAAACATGCATAGGTTTGAAGCTATAATATTAACTGAAATGTATGCAAAAGCAAGTGAGTCCTTGCATTATGTTATATAATGAAGTGTAATACTTACAATTAATTTTTCATCATGAATAAAAAATGTTATTAAAATAATAGAATAATATATATATATATATATATATATATATATATATATATTCAATCGATAACTCTTTTCTATGTCAATATTAAAGATAGACATTTAATATAAGAAATTATTGTAAAAATAAAAAAATAAATGCTTTGCATATATTTCATTAGCATATTTCATTTTTTTAATTAAGGTTTACACAGATATAATTGCGGCCAAACATGTTTAAATTCTTTGTTAAACTGTGATAATAATTTCAAAATTTAAAAAAAATACTTGCCCATCACATATGCTTATAAACACTTATATACACTTTTTTCGGAACATGGTAAAAGTAAATGCAAATAATTATGAAGCATAAACAAAAAAATATAAACACTCAATTTATTACAGTGTAATACATTACTCATTCAGTGGAAATTGTTAAACTGTCAAACTTTATTTTTCTGTCAGTTTATATTCAATAAAAATTAAATAAAATATACGAACTTATGGAGAGCGTGAATTATTTCTTTCTTCAGTGTATCGAACACCTTTCTAAACGAAATAAAACACAAAAGATTTATTTGATTTTCTGAAATATTGAAAATTCTTCTTTAATGATTTCGAAAATCATCTACATATGCATGAATTGATTCATACACATGTGTATGAATTAAGAGCTTGCCTATCCACTCTTAGAAAGTATTAATATAAATTTAG
>JAPMOR010020651.1:32542-70044 GCA_026543865.1 Argiope aurantia
TTTTTTAATTTAAAAAAGAATGAGTTAAATTTATACACTCAATATATTAAACTGAAATAAAATCATAATAAAACATAGTTCTCGGAAAAAAATAATGGATCCTTAAAGTTGTTTCAAACATAAATCAAAGATTTTTAAGACCTTCGAAATCTTTATTGCAACTGGCATTCGAGCAATTCGCACACATTGGGGCCGTTTAAATTTCTTCCACGCAACCTATTTTGGGGCCGAGATAGCAAACTTTTAGAGCGACCCGAGTCCATTCAATCAATCCTTATCAACTCAATTTAATCAACGGATTCTGGAGGCTTAAACGTAGCCAGCTGTGTGCGAATTACGTGTTACTAAAAAAACCAGGAAACTCTTTGTGATGCTTGTAGATGTTGTTACAAATACTGTTATTCTACTACAGATCGTTTAACAAAAAAACCTTGAAAGAGTGAAAAAGAATAAAAATATATTTTAGATTTCTTGCTTAATCTTTTGAAAATAGAAAATGTTTGCTATTTTTTCTACTTAGAAGTTAATAAATCATCTGCAATTAAATTTAAATTTTTATGCATCCCGATTAAAATGCGAAGGAAAAAAAATTATTATTTTTTAGTGGGAATTAATACACTATCTATTTTAATTCAATAAAAGAAAAGTATTTTCTATTTTTTAACACATCATTCACTGGTTTAAATTTTTCATAGATGTATTAAAGATCATATGGCCATAAATGTTTACTCATAAACAGTTATTGATGCAATAACTTCCCAAACTACCAATTAGTTAACGAAGTATTTTCTAGCTCTAGGAAAATATTTTTGAAGCAGAAATACTAAAATAAATTGCACTGCTTTTATGTATTAATGATTGAATGAATATTTTATTAAGGAATCAAAAATTCATAAACTGAAAATTTTACATTTACTTGAATATGTTTGAAAGATATTTGGATGAATATAAGTTGGGTATACTAGAATAGAATAAATAGATTTCACTGTATGGAGGTTCTAAGTTTTTTATTATGTTTTGCTTAAAAATAATTCTACGATAACTCATTCTATAAATATTTAACTATAACTTTTCATATGAAAAATCATTTAATAGATTTCAAATGTCTATTGACAAACGCAAAATTATTTTATGAATGTGGAAAATACCATTAAAATAATAATACATTTAAGTGTTTACTGGGCATTTTACATACAGTTTCAAATAATGCTATCAATTTAATTTTCCAAAAATAATAACACAGAAAGCGAAAGAAGTAATCTTCCCATGAAATGCTAAATTATTTGTTAAATTTTATAGGCAATGCATAATTAATTTGAAATGATGTATATTACATAGTTGAAAGCTTGCTTTGCTTTATTCTTAATCCCTAAATTACAAACATTAATTGCAATTTTACAAATATATATATATATATATTTGTAATAATTATTTTTAAATTATATTTGTTATAATTATTTTTAAATATATTGTTGAGAAAATATCACTTTATAACCAAGATTCTGTTCGAAGTTTAACTCATGAGAATGCATGCTGACAAGAATAACCTTAAGACGCAAAAGTGTGTGTGTTTAGAGAAATTGAGAAAATTACTGATGTAGATATTATTCTGAAACATTTTCCTAAATTTTTGCTACTGCCTTTCCATGCAACGTATGCACCATTTTTTGGTGGATTTCGGGTTACAAATATTTCAAGACTTTTGAAGTATCTTGATTTTTTATCGTTTCTCTGCATGAATAAAAAATCATTTAATTTTCTTACGCATATAGGGCCATTTAAATGACATATTTTGAACAAATAAGGGGTTTTACTTTAATTATGATTAATTAAGTAACTAATTCAATTTTATGTTTCAGAATTTTTTCTACACGTATAAAACGTTTCTTTTGTTCTCCAGGTAATTTCATTTGTTATTTAGAATATAGGTTTTGGCTAAAACATAGATCTGCCGTAGATAGAGTTGCGACTGCAATATAGATAGCGCATTATATTTTAATACAAATGCATTGTTATTTACGAATCTCTACTCATGTACTCAACTAAATTAAGTAATAGAAATGCAAATGTTTGCAAGAGGTTTTTACACACCCCATTAAACTTCATGCCGGTGGCCTCTTCATGAAACAGTTTCCATCCACTGAATTTGACCTTAAAGGTATCCTAATAGAGGTTTCACTCATTTCAAAATAAGGAGTCAATAGTTTTTAATTTTACACAGTTTATGGACACACCTGTTTAAGTTGAGCATTTTTTTTTTCAGAATCGACTTTTGCACAATATTGTGCAATTTTAATATTCTATATTGTGTATATTGTCTTAAATCATACAGTTAAATCATACAGTAAATCATACAATCATTACGTTCTTGTTAATAGGGAATATATGTAATGTAGTCCAAAATTGATCAATGCAATAATTGGATTTGCTTACTGTAAGCTGAATTAGTGCCTCTAAAAATGTTAACAACTTCAATCTTTAAAATTTCTATTTTTAACTCAAATAATATAGGTAAAATTCCAAGATATATTTATTAAAAAACTCTTTAACAGAATATTTAAACATCAGTTTTACATTTCACACTCGCAAATACCCGAGAATAAAAATTTCATTGCCTGTTAGGAGCATCAAACAACATAAATGTAAATAAGTTTTCAATATGCATCTGAACAAAAGTTAACTTTTGGCAACATGCAATATTTTGTTTTACTACGGGGGCCTGATGCAATATTTCCCCAAACTATCGTAGTCAAAGTCAAACAACACGTCATTCAATTATCGCGGGAGGCAAACCGTATAATTTTGACTGCGTCCTTCTTCTTGACATGCTGGAGTCGATATTGATGCCGCGGTTCTATAGATTTTCTTCTAGTGGCACTAAAAGCGATGCCCTACTTGGCGAAGCATCGTAAAATCCGAAATATATTGTCCACAGTAGGTGTAAAAGTGTTGCATAAAACAGCCCTCAACCGATATCGGCTGAATCGTCCACCAGAACCGAGGACGGACTTCTATTATAAACTTATGCGTCTGAGGGTAGCAAGCACTAAGTTTTATTAGAGAAACAGCAATGCGTCAAATATTATATGAATTTTTAGCACCGCAGAGTAAATCGAATAAGCTTCTTGTATGCAATACGTAAGGGAATCACGTATGTATATTTCAATAAAATTCCATATATCTTTTAAATCAGTAAACAATTTTTGTTGGGACATATATGTTTATGTTAGTTATTTTTCTATCAAAATTAATGTTGATTCTGTTTTCAATCGTTTGATAGTACAATATGTTTAGAAAATTGTTTATGTGACATTAGTTTATGCTATAACTGATTAATATATTTCTTCTTATATATATTTTCTCTTTCAAAATAATTATAAAATGGAAATTTTCAAATATATTTTAAATCAAACGCATGATAGACATTTTAATTTTTTTCTCTTCTCTTTCCATATAAAATGGATCAAAAAATAAGAATTTCTTTTTAAAAAGAGAAAATATGCAATCTCAATTTATGTAAAAACAATTCTATTTAGCGTAACCCATATATCTACAAATAGTTTCTTTCTTAATAAACATTGTTTATAAATTTTATTTGAGTCAAACTGTTCCTGACTATTTGAAAGCCATTTGTCGGTGTTACTGATTCTTATGATTACGTTAGATGGATAGTTAGATAAAACCAGACTAATTTGTCTCATAATGCGTTGATGCCATGTAACAATTTCAAAGTCATCATGCCATCAACAATACGAAGTTTCTATGATTTTAATCTGCTCATTTAATCCATTTTCATTCATGAATTTAATTTCTAAAGAACTCTTCACGCATGTTCTTTAAGAATTGTCATTCTTGTATTTTAAAATTACTGAATTCTAAAATGTGTTTCATTTTTTTCTTTTATTTCAGTGAAAACTGCTATTGAAGAAAGTGCTCAATAATCACACATTCATAGAAGCATATTAAGCTATAATTAATTTTCAAATCCAAAGTCTACTTATGAAGGAATTTTATTTAATTACTAGAAATAAAAATATATTCATCTTCAACTGACATAATTTTGATTTCTTTATTTATTTTTCATATTACAAAGCATCAGAATCGGAAATATTTTGAAATAAATATACAAGAACTTTTATTTCTAACACATAACGAATTAACAAAACTTGAAGTTACTATGCATACTTTATTTTATAGAAACTGTATAAATACAATTTTCTCTTTTTAAATAAGAAATGCCGTAAACACATCTTATTATATTTTTCCTTTGTGATTTAGAGATAAGCTTAACATTTATCGTCTCCGTAGAATGTTTTAAAAGCATTGCCTTTTCTGCATAGTCCTTGGAGATCTTAAATGTGATACGCGGCAATGTTAGTTAAGGTATTTACATTAAGCGAAGAGTTTCTGTAAATATTTAGGATTTAGTTCGTTAGAAATAAATGAATATATGAAAAGTTCATTGCATTCTAAAACAGACCACGATGATCATTCTATTCTTTTTTACTATGCAAGTTTTATTAAGTACGCCTTATGCTAATACACTGCGAACAAGTTTTAAAATGCTTTTTCTATAAGAAATATTTTAAACATTTCCATATTTTATCAATATATATATATATAGAGAGACAATTATAGATTCAGTTTAAAAGTTATAAAGAATGAGTAATTTCAGTAAATGGTATATCCAACTTTATGAAAGATATATTATAATAAACTAATTTTTTCTTAACATTCTTAGTTACACAGCTCTTTCATAGTTATGAATACGCACATGCGTGTTTCTTCTTTGTTTCTAATTTATAGAGATGTGTTTTGTCTTGCATTAAAATAATTTTTAAAAAATAGACCTTTTTTATTTTAATAGATTCCTCAATTTATGTTTTGATGTTTTAAATTTGGAATAAAATATTTAAATGTATTAAATAACTGGACTAAATTAAGCTAGATATAAATTTTAGAAAACAGTGGCAATTCGAAAAAATTATTTTTTTCAATTTAAAGGAAATGTAGGAATTTCACTTACTTGTTCCAAAAATAAAAACATATTTCTGATTTATATTTGCTCTATTTGCACTTTTTTTTTGTAAAATTTAGCTTTGCGACTGAATTTACTATTCTATATCTATTATATTCGATAAAAATTTCTATCCTATATCCAACGATTCTAGATTTTATTTTCATGAAGGATTTAAAAAATTATAAAAATTAAATTTGAAAGCAAAAGTCTTACTTCTTCTTCACTAGACCTCGGAAAGGATGAAACAGTACCCCAAGAGCATAAAAATTGTTAAGGCATGTTATGTTCAACTTTAACATGCCTTAACAATTCACCATTTATTTCTAAAAATCGACCATTATAACAGAAAAATAATAAAAACAACTATCTTAGAATGTTTTTCATTTGTTTCAGTGTATTTAGTATGAAGTTGTTTCCTTTCGCAATAAGGGAAGAACTAATATATCAATATCAAAAGTATTCGCAAACAATCCTTTGTATATGTTAAAGACAGAGGAAGAAAATATGTGAAGTATTTTTTTTTTTAGGTTGTGATGAATCCAAAGATTTCAAAATACATTGTTTTCTTATGACATATAGATAATTTAACATTTTTGAAGCGCTAAGCGTATCAATTAGCACAAACTTGCAACTTTCTGAAATTGAATATAAGGTTTCTAAAATACCTTTTTCCTGTTTGGAAAAGGGTAGTAACGTAATCCATCCGTATATTTAACTCAATTAAGATCTGAGCTATTTTCTACTATGATGGTATGTATAATTTACTGCTGCTGTTATTACGAATAACAGTGTAAAGGGTATCTATTATCTTTAAATCTAATTATTTTTATAGTTGATCAACAATAAATCATGAAGTCACAGATACAAATAAAACTGATATAATGTATCAGAAAGTGAATACAAAATTTTAAAAAAAATGTCAATTATTCCATAACAAATGTTTGAAAGGCTTTTATTATACAAATCACATAAAATAATTCAAATATATTTGAATGAATACATATGAATTGAATAAATATGCCTCGGAGATCAATTCAAGTTTTGACATGATTTTAAACTAATGGCATCGCAATTAGTTTTGCAACTTGAATGCAAAGAAAACCTGTATGTTATTCACTTCAAGATCATGTAAGCAATTAGAGTCTATCCGATAGAATGGCATTAAAAGCTTAATTTTATTTCTCGGTAAACAATAAATAAGGCCCTTTAAACCATGAATTAGCAACTAAACTGCCACAATAACTCGCAGTTTTGCATCCGTAATTAACTGCTCATTTATTGCGCCGGGAGCTTAATTGTTAAGATCTTCAAATTTTAAACCGTCACAAATGCTTCTGGAGACAAAGGTTCAGCTGTCGCCCTTAGATATGAAATCACGTCCCTTCTTTCACACACCTACGACTTCTGATGCACTTTGAATAACACCTCGAGAGAATCCGAGCCATTTCACAAATCTGAAATAACTTTTGACACACCATTAAATAATTGAACATCCATTTCGGTTCCAACTCTTTCTCTCACTCTCGATATAAATACATATCTACATCTTCAATCTCTGACGTCAAGTCGAAAAATCTCCTTTCGCTTCGTCGATTCACAAGTCGATTCGCAGTGGAAGGAAGAAGATTCTGAGAAAATGGCGGAAAATTGTCGGGACCTCTTTTCATTCCGTAATGAATAACTTAATGCACCATTGGAATATAACTTTTTTTCAGCCTTTATCTATTCTTCTGGAGAAAGTCTCAAGATTCCGTATTCCTTTTATATGATTGGTGAAAGAAGATAAGATATTTTTGGAATGAAATTTAACACTTTTTTATCAGGGTATTAGACTATTTTCCCAATACATGACAGATAATGATTTTGCATTTACAAGGCGATTCACAATAGTGAATTTTTTCAGTTATTTAATCTAATTTAGATAGAAATATAACCTTCTTAAATACAATTTAAGATATGATTGAAAAACCTAAACTTGCTTCTGGTTTATTTCGCCAGCGGAATGTTTTTTTAAAAATAATAATTTTTGAATACGGCAGGATAAATAAATATAGTTGTTATGCTTATTGGAAGTTGCCGATGTTCATCATGAAATTAGTATATACACTCAGTAAAAACCTGATAATCCTTTTGAATTTGGAAGGAATTTCCATATCTTATATTCTTTTAACTTTCTAAATTTAAACGAGCTATATATATATATATATATATAGATAGATAGATAGATAGATAGATAACTTGTGTCTATCATGAGAAAACAAGCTTTTACTCAAAAAAAATTATAACTAACTTATAGAGCCATTTTATATCTACGCTCTTACTGACAGTATCAAATAGTGTCATCTCAGACCCGATTTTGCCATGGTAAAACTGAGTGTAAGTTCAAAAATATATGTAATGCTACATGAACTGTAAAGTAAATACTGTAATTTAACAGAATATTTGAAAAACATATTAAACTAAGTACATTCATGATTTTTTTATTTAAATGGCCAGTTCATATGAAACAATATTAAAAAAAATTCATATGCAATCTGTATATAATTTATATATAAATATCTTTCCCTATATAAGAATAATTTTACAAAAAAGAAAAGGTAAACAGACTGTAGGGCCAAGATCATTTTTCCTGATATTAAGGCATTTCTCACAGATCTTCAGTAATTTTGAAATGACAAACGTTCTTTCGCAATTGAATTTAAGATTTTATTCAGTGAATTGTATAATCGACTTACAGTATTATTAATATTAGCTATTATTAATAAGATTTTTTTTTAAATATCACATAATTTCAAAGGTAATTTAAAGGTAAATAATACCATTTTGGAAAAAATATTTTTCATTTGTTCCAATAATACTCACTAAAAATTAAAATAAGAAATTTCATCATTTTGTTACAGTGATATACCATTAATTTTTAAATGATTTATTATAAAAATGTATTTAATATTAATAAAACAGTAATAAAAACCCAAAAATAACTCAAAATGATTATATTACATAAGCATGTTTGATTTACAAATTGTCTGATAATATTCATTATCAAGATTTATTTCTTATAATACCTACAAATTCCTTTTAAATTATCCCTCACATTGAATTTCGTTACTTCTAACGCATAAATAAAATGATTAAAAAACAAGGTGCTGTAATAACCTACTTTCCTTCAAATACAATATAATGAATTATTTTTTTAAAGATTTTTGAAGACATTTATTCATCTCCTCTTAATTATTGATTTGAATAAAAAATTAATTTTCTGAAACTCTTACATATAAGTTAGCATTTCAATTTCAATTTAAAAACTTTAGCAAGAATTTGTAACATTGAAAAAGTTCATTTTCAATAATTGTGATGGGCCTTATAAAGACATTTGAACTGCTAAATTTCATGAAAAAGTAATCTCGGAAATTATACTGTGCATATGGTAACATTTATTATTTGATTCAAAACACATAATAATCGTATTCGTATATATATATATGCACTACTTGGGCAGTAAATAATATATATATATTATTTGAAAAGCTGGTTTTTATTTTTATCTTGTCCTATCGGAGAAAATATTTAAATGAGTATATGTATATAATCATATACTCAATTGCATATGAATATTTTTCGCTCTTACCTACATATGAACTGGTCATTTATAAAATAAGCCATGACTGCACTTAGTTAACAATTTTGGTTCTGAGATAAAATTTTAATAGAATTCCTAAAAATTAAGTTATAAAAGTTCAAGTATACAGATTTGTTATTTCATAAGATTTTACATATTTCCCTTTATTGAAGTGTTTAACGTATGGTTTGTTCTTAGAGTTCAATTCACTAAGTAATGAGCATATGATGAAAAGTCTATTTGAGTATACGTATGTAATCATATACTGATTGCATGTGAATATTTTTCAATCTTACCTACATATGAACTCGTCATTTAAATAAAATAAGCCATGAATGCACTTAGTTTAACATATTATTCGAAACAATCTGCTATGTTACAGCATTCATTTTACAATTTATATATCGTTACTTATATTTTTGAACTTTCACTCTGTTTTACCATAGTGAGAAAGGGTCTGAAATGACACGATACAGCACTGAGAGCAGCATAGAAAAATGCTCTAATAAGTAGTTATAAAAATGTGTTTTTTTGTGTGTGTTTATGTAAAATGGCGTTTATTTCATGAAAGATACCTTTATAGATAAAATTAAAGTAAAAATATAAAATAAAAATATTTGAATAAAAAATAAAGCAAAAAGCTCAACTCAAAATGAGTTCACTGATCGAAAACGCTTAATAACATTTAACTCAGCATTTGAAATATTAAATATCTGATTAAAATTATAAAATGAGTAAAATAAGCAAATAATAAATGAAATGAACAATAATATCAACAATAGATAATAAATGGTGTAACTGCAATTGAAATGTAGACAGTAAGCAATATTTCAAAAAAAAAAAAAAAAAACTGCAGCCAATTTCACCAAAGGCAGGAATAGTTTTGAAATCAGATATTCTTAAATGGTTAAAAAATACTTTGGCAGATTATATTTTATTGGACTATTTAATGGATAATTAATAATTGTGTAAATCAAATGGTAAGTAAAATAAATATTTTTTTCATGAGTAGAAAATTCATAACAGCAGGTAGTGGCATTTTTATTGCATTTTCTATAGTTTCTACTTCTATTGTGGTAAAAAAAATCATTAATTACCTTCATCTTCCTTAAATTGCATTTATACCATTTCATATATCAAGTGCGAAAATTATGGTGAATCAGTTTTCTTAAATTAACCTTTTCTTTTGATATTTCAGGTTTCGGTAAAAACGCAGCTAACAAAAAAAATTATAAAAGCAAGAATTCCATTTTAATAATAATTTTAAGGAATTAGTTTCTGTGTCAGTTTACAGAACTTTAGATATTTTAATTCTCTGATTTGTTTTGATTTATTTTGAAAAAAAAATTAAGATAAGACCTGAAGAACTAAAAACTGTGTTTGAATTGAATCAAAAGATATTCCAATTTTTAAAAAAATACTGCAATAAAAAAAGACATCACTGAACTCAATTATTAACAGCACTACCGTAAATTTTCTCAGTAATAATTTTTGTTCTGAGATAACATTTTAATAGAATTCCTAAAAATTAAGTTATAAAAGTTCAGATATACAGATTTGTTGTTTGGTAAGATTTTACATATTGCCCTTTGTTGAAGTGTTTAACGTATGGGGCGTTTTTAGAGTTCAATTAACTAAGTAATGAACATATGATGAAAAGCCTATTTGAATTATCGCATCAATCTATCATCATTAATCTTTATTTAATTAATTAATATTTCATCATTATCATACCTGACTTTTAATCATTCATTTCCAATAATAACATCTTTTATATGTTTTATAAATATATAAAACGTTCATAATGTCTACCCGTTCATATTCAGATAACAAGACTAGGCTTAAAGTTCAACGAGTAGAAAAATAATTTGAAAGTCAGTTAATTTCCATTATTTCAATGTATATATTATATGATCTTTAATTTAAATTTGAATTTTTAATTTCTTATTATGTAAGCAATATATTTCGTTTGATGCTATTCATAAAAGATAGAATGTAATGATACACTAAATAATTTTAAAGATCGCAAATAATATGTTGATGAATTTAGCAAAACGAATAAAAACTAACTATGGTGCAAAACTTAAAACTATAATATTTTATTTTATTCATTTTCTATTCTTTCAATTGGTAATAAATTAACGAGTAGAAAGTTTAATAAATAATTTCACTCGTTAATTAATAATTCATTTAAGCAAATAATATGTAAGCATACAAAAACTCTTTCTCATATTTAATGTTTGATACCGTTACTCATTAAATATCTAGTAAAAAATTTAAACAAATAAAAAATTCTTAATATTTTGAAGGAGATTTAATTTTAAAATTTAGAAACTAACATATTAGGTATTAAAGGAAAAATGGTAAACTAAAGTGATAGTAATGGAATTAAATAAAAGTATGTAAAAAAATTAATCACTATAATTCATTATTTTAAAATATCAAACTGTTGGATCATATATAAAAAAAACTATATCTAACACTAATAATCTGTAACTGGTAGGGTTCTGACATTTTGTTGTCACGAACTTAATATATCCTCCTGTCACCTAGCAAGATAGAGTAAGAAAAGTTCTAAAATAAGGGCAAGCACTTTTGTGCTTAAATTTGACTATAACAATATATCATGTACTACTTTTAATCAAAACCTAGAATAGGCGCAACTAAAGATGAATTAGTCTGTTCAATTTGTGCTGTTGCTATCTTTTCCTATGAAAATGAATAACGGGAGGCAGTGAGCGTTGAGCATGGTACATTTGAGCGATGAGTTTTAAGTTAAGATAAAATAATGGGATAAAGTTAGAGAACCATACAATGCCGTCCCATTTGGCTCTGTTTCAATTTTGTCATTTGCTAACTTAGGAATGTCACTTTAATGTTGAAATATGCTAAATAAATTTTGAAAATTACATAAGAATCTTAATAAATTAATATTATCGAAATGAAACTAAAGCATGCTTAAAAATATAAAATATTAGAATTGGAATTAAAGATATTTCAGTTTTGTTAAAAAGCAAAATCAGTATTTTCTGTGTTGTATTTGTTTTTCAAATTTTGTATTTCTTTAGGTCTATACGGCTCTGATGAGCAGAATACACAAAACTATTTTTGTATTGTTATTTGGGTTTTTAATATGATTCTAAAGCAAACAAATTTACGAAAATCTATTTATTAGAAAGGTGAAATGAAAATGAAGCCACGGTGAAATATGAAATATGTATTAAATAAATTATCATTTCACCAAATAAAAGCAAACAGAATTATATACTTATATTGCAAAAATTAATAATTATTCGACTTATAAGAAATTATTCGACTAAATGAAGTTAGACGAATATTTTTGAATGGAAATTTTAAAAAGTCTAAGTAAATATATTTTTAATAATATAATAAAAACGTAAAATATATTTTTGATATTTATGCTCAAGATGGCAAGAGGCAAAATGCAGATATACCATTTATAAAAGTAAATTTTATCAATATTAATTGAATTGAAACTAAAACTGGCATCTATTTATAATGTAATAAACATGAATTTTGAATATTACAGACGTTCATTGCATATGTTACTGAAAATAAACCGTTTTCTTTTATCAAAAATGTATCATATGTTTACCTAAAAGTCTACGGTGGTGCTATAATTGTAGAATCTTCCTCTTTTCTATACTGTCCCATTTTGCATTTCAATAGCATTTGCAGAAGCCTTCTGCCTTTCTAATTAACTTTGCTACTTATATTATATTTCGTTTTTGTTTCCACGTAAGAGACAAACACATAAAATCCAGCCATAAACGCTAACAATTTCCACATTATTTTAGACGAAAGTTTTAAGAGAATTTGGTTAGACTAATTATCCAAAGTACTTGGTTTTTCCCAACAGTTTCATAAACAACAAACCATTTCCACCTGATATAATTATTTCTCAACAAGAAATTTTGCATTTTTTTTCAAACGGAATAAATGCCAGTAATGATTACATTTTATAAACGGAAAACAGGATCTTTATAGTTATGCAAATAAGCGACGTTTAGAGGTGCTAGAATGTTATAACTTCATGAATACTTTAACGATCAATTAAATATTTCCGATTTTTCTTTTTATGTCCAAATAATTTAAAATATTATTTTTTCTGATATAAAAATTTAAACAATAAGACCACATTTGAAATTATGCAATACAATTTTCGAAATATTAAGGCGTTCAAGTTACTGCTCTGAAAATATTAAAATCCGATTTCTATTTCTTTCATTTCATTATTTCACACACTCACACACACACACACACATATATATATATATATATCGGTCATTGTAATAAATCAGCTATTTTTATATTAATCGATATTAACCGTAATATACATATAACATTTGTAGATGTATATGTATGCCGCGAGTGTTATTATCAATTCAAAGCAATTTACAAAATGTTAAAAACTAATTTACAATATATATAAGGAATAAACATCGCACATATTTCCCAGGATTTTGTAGAATGCAAAATTATCAACAGGTAAAGTATGAAATATATCTCCGATAGAAAAAAAACCGTTTAAAAAATGTGCGTAAGATTAAATCTACATGATGAGGCCAAACTTTACAAAGAAATCTCCAATTCTTTTTCTTTTGTATTTTCAAAAGAAACCAGTGGTGTCATCAGTGGTTTTGTAAAGTGATTTCAAAAATTTCAT
The DNA here is from genome assembly GCA_026543865.1 of Argiope aurantia. Lineage (NCBI taxonomy): Eukaryota > Metazoa > Arthropoda > Arachnida > Araneae > Araneidae > Argiope > Argiope aurantia. The sequence goes on from JAPMOR010020651.1 coordinate 45,869, forward strand.
AACTTTCCAGACCATTCTAGTAAAGATGTTGAAATGAAAAAATTCTGGGTAATTTGTAATAAAATAATATCTTTATCACTTATTTTATTTATATTTTACCGATATAACATTTCTCATAGAGTTCCCGAGCATTATATATAATTTCGAGAAAAATATGTGATAATAATCATAATTCATATATTTTTCTAAAGTCCCAGCATTCTATAGACCTATAGAGTACCGACGTTTAAAAGAAGGTTGGTAACACGCCTGTATATAAGTAATTATGTTTTATATCACTTGAATCCGTCACTCTATTACAAAAAATGTATGAAAAATATTGAATAGAGTTTCTTTCCTACCTTGATAAAGATCCAGTTAATAATGAACTGCTTTTTTTATGGAGAGATGAACAACTGCAAAACATTACATACTAAATGACACTGGAATGCAATGTTTTCCAATGTACAAAAGATTCATCTACTTGTCTAGCTGCATCTCAAACCTTTATTTCTTTTGATACAGGTACGATTTCAATAGTATTTATGATTTAAGAGTGCTCTGATAAATTGCAAATGCAAATGAAGAGGTGTTCTTGAAAGAAAACAGACTTCATAGAATTGCATTTCTTGAAGATAGAAAAGCATGTCTGTTGAAACGCAGTCTTTGCATTTCCTATTATCAATAGCTTAATTTAATAAATTATATCTTGAAATCCATCTCGTGTACTATTACAAACAACAGTTATATGTATATTTAATTATTCTATTATTATTCTACACATAAAATATTCTCCTGCAAAAATTATGGTCTTAATATTTTATAAACAGATGGTGTAAGGAACTGTTTCTCATAAATTATTTAGAATTTACCATTACATCCTGGCACATATGATGTCCTGGTTATATACTGGCACATATTTCAAATAATTTTCACTATTCTTAGAATTTGCCAACAACTGCTATGATATATATCTATATATCTTTCTTAAAAGTACATAATTCGAATGTAAAACTCACAATTATATCGAATATTACAACAATCAACATCACTTCAATCCACCAGAACCGGCATGCTATTTATTGTTATGCTGCATATTCCATTAAAGAGTAATTTAATATTCTATCTTTCCAAAACGTGGATAATAATAAATCCTAGTCAACCGGGAAATGCAACTACGCAGTTTTGCTTGATTATGCTAAATATCAAAGCAATGAAGTAATTCATATGCACGGTGTGCTAGGGCAACTGGATTTCTGCAATAACTTCCCCTAAGTGGAGTTGTTGAGGAGTGTCGTTTTAAGCAGCCATTTCCAGGTTGAAGCGCCGGTGTTGATTCTAGTCAATACCTCTTTGTTAAACTTCTGCTGCTCCTATACATTACAATCTCTGTTCATTTGCAAACTATTCGTTGGAATTCATTAATATCATTGGAAGGCTACGTCCAAATGTAATTATTGCCAAACATAGCTAAAATGGTCTCCTGATTTGTACTCCTTGACATCACTAATTATTGATCCCATGGGAGCATTTAATCAAAGTCACTCACTCTCATCGAAGAAGGGAGGGCGAGGCGGCATTTCAGAGTCTCTGATGTGTGGTGTGCCAATAGGTCTTCAACATATCATTAAATATAAATTCAATTATATTTCTGAATCACATCGGTTTTATTTGGACAATAGTATCAAATGTAAACAAATTCCTTAAATAATTGAACAGAAAAGAATATTTATGTTTTATTTTGAGGTGGAATTTGAAATAGTCGCTAATGAACAGTTTTATTTAAAGAAACTAAATATATTGCAAATTTTCCAGTAACAAGTATCACTATCCATTTCAAATTTTCGAAAAAAAAAATTGAACTTACGCAACAACTAAAGAAATGGCGTATTTGTTTATTTACATAAATATATCATATAATGTCTCATGTTTTAACAGGAATGGTAAAATAAATTTATGATATTGGTCATTAGCTACGAAAAATTAAGTTTCATTTTTCATTTTAAAATTTCAGTAACTGCTGCAAGTAATAATGCATACGATATTATTATAATTATGACATAAGATATTATTGAGTATATATACTATAAGCATATATATTATAAGCAAGTGATTTTATGAGTGCAAGGAATAACTTGATTATTAGAAAATCGTTCTTATCTAGAAAGAAATATATAAAAATGACATTAAGGTAAGATGCGTCCTAAACCTGTCAGCACCTATTAATTTTATCTTGATTATTTTACCAAATATACATACATGTACAAATCAACGTATTCGATTTATAGATACATAATTACTATTAATTATTTTACTCTTTGTACATGTTTTTTTTCTTTCGTGACGAAAATTTGTTGTTCATGAACGAAACAAATCAGTGTCAATTGGTGCATTGCTGTAAAACAAAAGGAAAATATTAAAAATCTGATAATATCCTCTAATAATACAAAACAAGAAATTTTGGAAGAAAAAAATAGAATATTGTCTATTTCATTGTAATTTTTTTAACATTTTAGTTACCTTATCATCTAAAACCCAATTGCGCACTAAAAAGATGCAAATTCATTAACCATATCAGAAAAATAATATTTCTTTATTTAGAAAATATCTTTATATAGAGTAAATTACTAAAAGTATATGCTAAAATACAATAATTTAGAAATATTCTTAAATTTTAGTAACATATTTGCATCAGATTAGAGGATCGAAAACGTCCTCAGAGGTAATTAAATGATTTCAAAGTTCTTTTTTAAAGAAAGAATGCAGATATTTCAGTATTGCCATGCATAATTGGATTGTGATCTTTACTTATTGTCCATTACGCAGTACTATGAGAGATTCGTGAATGCCGTTTGCTTTAATATCAATTTCAACAATGTCTTAATATAGTGGCGGCCTTGTATTAGAACTGTTTTATGTCTCTGAATATCTAGACATCCGTCACCTTTACCAAATGAAAATAATTTTGAGTTGCATGCCATCCTTGATATTGTTCTTTCTTTGTTGTGTTTAGTATTGATCGTTTCTTTTCAATTTACATGAGAAATCAGTTTGGTAACGTTCAAAAAATATATTTGACTGTCTAATATTTAGCCGTCTGGGAGATATACTGAAAAATAAGGTCTCAATATATGAGAAAGGATTTCAGTAAAATTTCAATGAGAATGTTGAATTAGAAAGAGAAGTCAACAAACTGGATACTTTTTCATCTTCCAGAATTCAGAAGAAAAACAATGAAAAAATAGATATTTTCTATAAAGTTTCCATCTTTACATTTTTTGGACTTCCAATCTCATTAATAGCTCCTGAAATAATTTATTGAAATATTAGAAATCCTCATTAAAAATTCCAGGTGAAACTATATATTAAAATCAGGATTGAAAATTTTAAAGTTAAGTAAGTCTTTGAGGGTTTATTATATTTGCAAAAAAGACCTCCAACATTTTCATATTTTCAATTTATATTAACTGCATATGCGAAAAACCTAACGAAATTCCCATCACTAAGCAAAAGTGATTTATGAGAATGAGCAAAGTTATAATGACGGAACTTTCTAAAATCCGTCAAACTATTAAATATGAGTATATAACTTTCAGAAGAATTTATATTTGAAAATTTTATATATAGGATATACGCATGACATTCCATGCTGGTATAGAGGGCTAGCCATAAGAAGGCAATCATTCCAGTATAGTTATTGCTATAGTACTTATTTTCCGATTGAAGAAAATATCTCCGCCTTTTTTGTTATATAAATTATAAGATCCACACAATTTTGTTGTAAAAGGAAAAATAAATATTATTCTATTATCAAATAATATTGGTCAATTTATACTAGCCATGTAACTTGAAATTGGTAAGGAATTTTATTCATGATTTTTTTTCTATGAATAATGCCAATTTCGATTACGAAAGTAAAACAACAATTTTATTATATGATGAAACAAGTTTTTATTTTTATTTTAAGGGGATTTCTTAAATTGATTACCTATTTCAGATCACATCGTTTAAGAAAGAATTTAATAAATTGTTCTATTGTTATTGTTATTACACCTACGTATTTTTGTGTTATTTTTTATAATATGATGTATATGGATTTTTTTTTAATCAAAAGGAATGTGTAAGGGAAATGAAGGAATTTTTGTCCAAAATATAAAACACTTCAAAATATTATCTAATATATAAAAATCTCGTGTCACGGTGTTTGTGTTCTTACTCCTCCGAAGCGGCTCGACTGATTTTTATGAAATTTTTTATGTGTATTTGAAAGGTATGAGAATAGTTTGTAAAGTATATTTCATAACGCCAGGTAATTAGGGTGTCCCGTATTAACTATTGTCCCGTTCAACGTATGCTGTTGAGATCAACGCTTGCTTGAAATCATCGCCAGTGTGGAGTAATGTTGAAAAAGTCCAGCTAAAAATAAACATCCACGTTCAAATACTGAAAGATCTATCTGCTGGCACATTCTAGGACCAATTGTTAGATATCGGCAATGGACAAATTGATGTCTATGAAAATACTGGATGCATTAAATTGACCACTAATTTCTGCACTATCGTTGATTCACAAAATGCTCTCATTGACCGCATATGTTCCGATGTACGCAAACAATACATAAATCATGTGTGACTGGCAGAAATAGCCATTTTGGCAGCAAAAAATGTGGACGTCTACGATTTATACTTCAAGATACAGCAGTCGTTGCCAGGCGACTTGGTATCATACAAATCGATCGATACAGTTTGCGATGCTAACGAAGCTGTAAATTATCAAGCAGAGTTTTTGAACTCACTGGATTTGTCAGGTATGTCTCCACACCTTCTACGACTGAAGTTGGATCTCCGAGAATTTTACTACGGAATTTGAAGCCGTCACGGTTGTGCAATGGCACGCGATTGGTCATTAAAAATTGATGAAAAACGTTATCGAAGCCACCATTTTGAATGGCAAATTCCGAGCTGAAAATGTTTTGCTGCAACGTATTCCAATGATTCTCACAGACGTGCCAATTGAATTCAAACGTATTCAATTTCCTATTATATTGGCATTCTCAATGACAATGAATAAGTCGCAATTTCAAACGATGTCTGTTTGCGGCTTAGATTTGGGCACACCATGTGTTTCACGCGGACATGTTCTCGTGTGGAAACCATCGAGCTTATTTGTGTTGGCTACTGACCGACTGACTTGTAGGCCGACTGACAAAAAATATCGTATACTCAAGTGCTCTTCGAAATGGATATTGATTTTCTTTATTTCATTTTTATACTTTAGAATAAAAAAATGTATTACTTTTTTCACTTTGCGTTTAACTTTTAAGAGATCAAACAATGTATATGTTCGTTACGTTGATGAAATACATTGTATTGAGAAAATGAATTATTGGTGGATTTTTATTTTTGTTTTTATCGGCGATCATCGCCTACAGCGCTCCATTCCTCTTTCTACAATATATCCCATCCCCAAACACTTACAATACATTCGTTATTTTTAAATTAACAACCAAAATATTTACTAGAAATAATTTATATGGCAGATCAACATTTGCCGGGTCAGCTAGCATAAAATATAATAACAAAATATAAAACTTTCACTAAATTAGTGAATATTGCCGGTGCAAAAATAAAAACGTTAAAAATAAATACTAAAAAATAAACTTAAAGCTATGTTAGTTAAGTATTAAAAGTAGATAAAGTTTAACAAATATCAGTTATTAAAAATTATGCCGTTTAAATTTTTTTAAAGTACTGTTGCTGTTTATGCGTCTAAATATATTATTCAAATGCAAAAAAGTACTACAAAAATAGTGGTTCTTTATTTTGATCAATAAAATTTTTAATCATCCCTTACATTTTTTTTTTTTGGAAAAGAAAAAAAAAATACATTTTTAAATAACACAGTGCAATACTTAGCCTAATTTATGCTTTTTTTAATTGTTAGAAAGACCTTATATTGCTGAAATAAAAATTGTAACCAGTCGATTTTATATTGCGTCTATACTACTCTCACAAAAGTCGTTTAATTCCGAAATCAAAACAGATCAATGCAACCTAAATGCAAGACATTTCGTTCCTGGCCTTTTAACATCAAGCTTTCAAATCTCCAGAATTATCCAGGAACGAGAATAGAAAGGGCCTTCATGCCTCATTTATTGCTATGCTTTATCCTTCAACAATTCCGCTTTGAACATTTCCAGATACCTTGTGTATCGAACACCATTCCCCGATCTCGGGCAACTATGCTCAGAAGATCCTGGAATGAGTATTTGAGACCATCTATGCCCAAGAACTTTAATCCCGGTCGAAACTATGGGGGTTTCTTTATGGTCATCGTAACTAGTCTCCCTGGTTGGTCTACGGCTCCCTTCGTAATGGTCGGAAGGGATTCCGACTTTTGCAACCCTCTTTGGCGGATAAAAAAAAATAGCATCGACTTTCTAAGTGGCTGTTAAAAGATTGTACTGGGAGGTTTAAGGAGGATATAAGACTTGAAACCTCATCAAGGCTTTGGGCTGAGAGTTTTGTGCTTACAAAAGGTGGTATAATAGATGTTATTGGAAAAGATAAATTAAGAAATGTTTTCACTTTTGTGGAAGAAAGTTTTCTAGAACTGGTAATTTATCTGAATATAGATATTTGCAAATACATTTTCTTTGATTAAATTTGTAATATTGATGTGGCTTACACTTTTTTTTTAGAAAATCATGATTAAATGTTGATTGAAAAAAAGATAAGCTCCATTAATTAAATATAAAAACATGTGTGAAGATTCTAAAATAAATAAATTAGTCTTTTTTTATAAGAAAAGATAATAATAATAATTTTTTAATATATGGTGAATGTTTGGATTTCATAATCCTAAAATTACTAATGAACTTTATTAGTAATTTCTACGCTTGTTTTTGCATTTTTCTTGTTTGACGCAAAATATCATTTCCTATAGTTTTTCTTATTTATAGTTTTGATTTTTTTTATCAATTTATTAGACACGACAGTTAATATTAATCACAAGCTATAAAACGTTTGTGTGTGAGTGTGATTTTAACATAGTAAAAATTACAAATTCATATAAAGAAACTTTACAGAAAAGACTTAAAAGTAATCACCTTCAGTCAGTTTGTAATTTAGAACTGATCTGAGACCAGCATGAGACTGTATGGTGAGTTCAGGTTTAGTGTACAGCTGCTCTGCTGTTAATCTGTCCCCAATACAGATGAACAATATTCAGATAGTTTTACATCAAATAAAAATAGGAATGAACATCGAAATTTGACAATACTAACGTTTTTTTTTTTCAAAATTGGAGATTTTCATGATTTTGATGATAAAACTCACTGCTAATTAAATTTATTACCTTCATGGATTATTTTCTTTAATATATGTAATGAAATATTTTTGCAAAAATTGAATTGCATTCGCATTGAATAAAAAAAATTGAAAGTTTTTAATCATCCAAAATATGAAAACTAATTCGTATTTGAATAATCAAAAGGCAATAAAATGTTGGACGTTATTTAAAAAAACGCTGAATTTTTCATTTTCGTGCATATAAAGCTCAGTATTTGTATAAAAATAATATTTTTGAAAAGTTTGTATTATTTGTTGTCCCATTTACATGCAGCCAGGGCTTTGTTGTATTTAAGTATTATTATATTATTTAAATTCAAATTACTTTGCCTTACTCTAACACATTAAAGGTTAACCTTTTTACAATGTTATGTTCCCCAAAGTTATGTTTCAAGTTCTTTTTCTTTTTTTTTCTTTTTTTTTTTACGATTAAAGTTGCAAGTATATAATTAATAACAAATTTTGGATGTGAATGTGTTTAATTATCTTGTTCTTTTGTAATTTTAAAAAAATAGTTTATTATTATATTTTTAAGAGTTTATTTAATATTAAAATTCAGTTAAATTTTTTTATCATTTATTTATTATTATAATCCATAGAGCTGCTTCTTAAATACTTCCACATATTTTATTATTTGTAAAATATGAATTCATTTTTTTTCCTCAAAAATCTAAAAAAAAAAAGATAATCTTATAAATATTTTTTTAAATGTCATTTCATATCATTTTTCATTTTACTTGCGAACGCATTCTAAAAAAGAAAAAAGAAAAAAAAAATATTATCTTAAAATGGCAGACATTATTTTTTTTAACTTTCTTTTCTTCATTTTGTTTCATCCACTTGCAGAATTTTTTCATTCTGTAATAAGAAGAAACTCTCTGAGGATATCAAGATTACTTGACATAATTTAGTTTCTTGCGGAATTGATAAATAGCATATGACTACGTTCGAATTGTTAAATTTCAAAAGTATTTTAAAACTCAAACAAAACGGGCAAAATATTTATTATTATTATTATTTAAGCGAAATAATATAATTAAGAAGAGAAAAATCCCAGCACAAAATTTTGATATGTATATAATCTAATAATTAATATTATTTCTTCAAAAAATATTTAAATGCCATTCACATTCATAAAGAAAAAAAATATTTAACAAAGAAAATACAGCGTAAGAAGCAATTTCGGTATGAAATATGAAATAGAAATAATAATTAAAAAAAAAAATCTGAGGAGGAATTTTTTGTGACTTTTTAAAATAACTATCATTTCTTTCCTATATTAAATCATTCTTATGAAATGAAAACTAAAATCTGAATGCGAGCATTCATAAAAAGAATTAATTATAGCCTTTTAGTTATTATTTTTATTACATATTCCTATATAATTATTTACTAAAAATTTTTTATGCACAGCAGTTGAATTACAAAAATAATATATTGAATAATACACATAGATAATGTATATATTGAACATTACACATACATACAGAGGGATCAAGTGTTTATTTCTCTAAATATTACACTATCAATCACAAAATTTCATTAAAAAATGTGTCCGATTGTATGAAATGAATTTGGAAATTACGAATAATTTTTTTGCGACACTCATGGGATAAAAGCATTATCAAATAAAATGTGTTTCTTATATTCCTTTAAGAACACACAAAATTCATTCAAATAACATTCTGATGGATGAAAAAATGGTATATATCAATAAATTTATCTTTTAATTTAAAAGATAGATGTGAGAAAACTTGTGTGCAAAGGTAAACATAATAAAAATATCTTACTGATAAATTACTTATACTTTTAAAAAAGTAATTTTATTAACTTGTTATTATCAGTATCCACGATTCATGTAACATTCATACAATTGTCTATTTTTTTTAAGATTTCGGAATTGGAAAATAATGGCTAAGTGTAAGTATTTAAGAGAATAAAAGTGTGTTGTTCATTTTTAGAATATCCTTCTTGAGATATAAATATGTACTTAATTTAAATTTATATAAGCTTTTTAATGTTAAAATCACTTTGGCATAAATGTTTTCAAAATATTACGTATATGTTGTCTTAATGTTGCTTTGAGGGTTTTTTTTTTATTTATTAATACTTCAACATATTATTTTATTAAGTCTAGTAGATTAGATCTCTCCTATTTTGTTTTATTTCACTGTATAAAAAGTAACTTTTCAATAACAATATATTGACATATCAGGATTTGCAAGGGAATGTAACGCTCTCTATATTAGCAGAATTTCGCTCTCTATATTAACAGAACCTGACCTTCAGGAATTCCACAAATCTTTTACATCTGAAATTTTCCTTTTTAGATGGTTTCTGCATCGATAAGTTAGGTGTAGAAAGCCATCTTATTTCTCTTGGATATTCGCTCCAATTTCCATACGCCGTAAAAAGATTTTCCCACAAGAAATGGTAGTATTTTTTTCCTGAACCGGAAGAAACGAAGAATCAAATTTCCAGGAAAATCCGGGATTTGCATAAAGTGCATACAAGCGGGGTTATCGCACAATCGTTGTGCTCTTCAACTGCTCCAAACTTTTATACAGCAACCAATAGAAAACATATCTCAAAATCCAATATTAAGATACACGATTCTACATTCCAGATTTTCAAAAGTTTGGTTTATGTTTCGAAGTGCAATGGCATAAAGTATATGCTATTCAGATTTCTATTTTTACATTCATGCGGAGAAAATAGAAAAAAAGAATTTTCAAAAGAATTTAAATACTTATTGTTTATATGAAGCTGCATTTTTTTTGAATAAATCATAGAAGCAATGTTCATTCTTCTTGCAAACTATATTTAGTTGTCAAATAAAATAAAATTGCACTGGTTGTAATTGTTTAATTATTTTTTCTATTATTTCAAAATAAAATACAATATTAATGAAATTGCATTACACATTATAAGAAAATTGTTTACAAATGTATATATATACATATTATTTATTAGCCGTCTTTGGCTAACAGTCAGTTCATAGGTATTAATGCTCGCTAAAATGTTTAATTAATATATTACGTAACTTGTTCATTTAATAGGATTTTCAGCAAAATATTTTGAGCTCCAAATTTTAATCATTGTCATATCATTCACATATATTATTACGTAGATCTTAAGAAATTATGTTCATTGTATTAGGCTTCTTTCTCTATTTTCTATTAGCACCCGTAAAATTCAATTTTAAATAAAAGTGGAATGATTAAACTACAATTAATATAAAAGCGTTTTTTAGTCAATCCCTGCGTATATATATATATATATATATATATATTAAAATTGGGAACTGAAAGTAAGAATTTTTCAACACTAAAGTCTTATGAGACTACAGAATAAGTTTCATAATTTATGAACTTATGTCAAAGAATTTTTCAACAAAAAATTCATGGATTCAATGAAAAATTCAGTTTCTAGTTTTATTTTTAAAAGGATAGAAATGATGTCAATGATATTATTTTATTTTTTCTGTTTATAAATACATTTCAAAAATTATGAAGTTTAAATTTAAAGTAGCCCTTTTGTCCTAAGAAATCATATTCTGCAAAATAATCTCCAACTTTTAAATAAATAAATAAACTTTTCTATTTTTTGCGTTCAAATGTAAACGATTTATTAAGTTTTGAAAGTTACAATATTAGAGCAATCAACATTTTTATTATCAAGGCCCATCACTCTTGAGAAACTCTGGAAGATGATTGGCGTTTTTCAGACGGTCGATGAATTGATCTATAATCACATGTTTTTATAGAACAGAGATGTTTAAATTTTCATTAATCGGTCAGCCTTAGTGACTGATTTAGTTGATTTGAGTGCAATTCTTTTTATTTAAAATATTAGAGCCTGAAGAATATTTTTTTAAATATGATTAACAGAGCACATGATATATGTACAAATTTAAAATTCATAATTCATTATCATTTATTATCTCTAATTATATAAAATATAATTTTTTTATTTCATTTAGATAATTTGTTAATACATGTATATATGTTATTAATGATTTACAAATTAGCTGTTGGCTCCAATGGGAGCAAATATATTGTACATCCTAAACCATATTTGTTTTAAATAAGCTTTTCAATTGTATTAATAATATAGGCACTGTGGAAGATCATAGAAAACGAATCCTTGTATTAACTTTTCAAAAAATATCATGTTTCATATTTATTTAATTTCATGCAGAAACAATTTGATTTCAGATACCTAGTAACCGAATAAATCAATACTGATCAGAAATAATATTTTTTATACTTGCTCTAGGACTTAATTTCAGGTCATTCAATATCTTATCGTTTTATGTATTTTCTCTGCAAATTCAATGCAGAAAGGACACGTCTTTCTATTGAAAGCTTTTACGTATACGATTGAAAGCAGTTGGTACTGTGGTAAAATATATGCAAATAGGCTTTCATTAAAAATGTGAAAACAATATTTGTACTTAATAAATATAGGCACTAAAGGTAACGAGGAAAATGCATCAATATCATCACTAGTTTCAAAAGCAAATATTAAGGTTTTATATAATAATCTGGCACATATCTCTAAATATGTGTTAAGGATTATTTTCAGAATGTTCAATGTTTACTAAAGCAATTATCTAAAAAAATAATATAAATTTAATTGCTTATTGTTCTCATTATTTCAGCTAGGGTATTCAATATCCTTCGAAATTCCTTAGCAAAATATTTTTAATATGAATTGAATAAAAAATATTTATAATTGGAATTCGGTATGAAAACATTTTTTAATTCATTCAAATTATAAATATGACTCACATTAATTTTAAAGCAATGTAGCAATTCAAATCATTAATTTCACAATTATTTTGAATTACTAACGGTATTTTGAATTATAAACAGACTTTCGTGAAAGTAACAATGTTTTGATTTCAGAACGATCATAAATTTACACGCTAATGTTAAATATAGAGAATAATTCATTCAGCACTTCCCCCTCCAAATGAGATGAATTTAACACAACATTGCTTTCAGAATCACGTTTATTTTGAAAAATAGATATTATCTTTGACTGAACAATCATTCCTTAGTGTTACAAAATTTACATAAAAATATATTTATTTTTCGCTGGCATTCAAGTAACGGCCTATTTCCATCATTTCCTCGTATACTTTAATATCAATACTGCCTACATAATTATCCTCAATTATGCAGCTATTCAATCCAAAATTTCTGAAATTGCAGATAATCATGAATATTCAATTTAAGTGGGAAATATTTGGTCAAATAATCCTTTTAAGTTATATTCCAGAGCTTTGTGATGATTAGTCAGCATAAATTTATACTGAAAGCGAAGATTTACATTTTCATATTGGTTTCAGCTCATAACAAGTAGAATACATCTATTTGACGAGAAAATGCGTTAATTTCGCAAGAATAATTTATGCTTAAAGAATATTTGTTTCAAAAATCAATTTTAATTCAATAATTCATTTAAAAATGAATGCTTTTCTATCAATATTTCTGAAAAATACATATTTTACAATGACTTAAGTACATAAAATTATTTATAATATATATTATATTCTATATTTGATATAAACTATTGTACAGATTTATTCTCAGAAAATTGTTAGAATATTTTAAGTAGTGCCGTGTATAATACTTTAATACTCTCAAAAATAGTAAGCAGAGACCCAATATCTAGGAACTTTAACCGAAATATCCTGACCAAATACTGCAAAGAAATTCAATTAACATTTGTAAAGAACTACATGAATACATTAAACATTTATATAATATAAGGCATTCAACAAATATTTACACATAAAAAAATTCAGTAAATAACAGTAGACATTATATATTAACTGAAAGCAAAAACCGATTCTATGTAGAGCAATTCACTTTAGCATGATAACACAGTTTTAATTTTCTTAACTACGAATATCAGCTAGATAACTTGATGAATCTATGATTAGTAGATTCTTTGTAATCATACAAGTTATGGATTTCTGATGTTGGATAACACAAAGTGAGAAAATGGATTTTATTTCAAATATTTTATGTCAGGTGTTTAAACCTTTTGTGCTTGACTTATTGCATTTCAAAATCAAAAATTCCTCAAACAAAAAATTTATAAATACCTTAACACATAATGAATCATAAAATAAAAATGATTCTGTAAATATGACTAAGTTTACATTAAACTTACTTTCTAATTTGTATTCTCTAAAATCTGTTTTAATTGATATTTTCCATAATACATTTAATATATTTATTATTTGATTATTTTTATTATTATTATTATTATATTTAATCGAAATATTCCTTAATATATTTAATTGATATAATATATTATTATTATTATTATTATATTTGACCGATATATTATAAATTTAATTGATATTTTCCAAGATCTGCTTTCTCATGACAGCCTTTTTTTCTGGAGGCTTTCTCCTATTTTTTATTCTGTTTGAACAAATATTTAATATCATTTAATCCATCGTTATGAGCCAATATTTTAGTAATTCAGTTAGCTATTTTTTCGAATTCTGCATCATCATTACATGGCTTTCTCTTTAGTCATTTTTATTGAACATTACAATAAGAATACACAAACATAATTATTACTAATAGAAATAAAAAAAATGAATAGAACTGTGATAGTGAATGTTAACATTAGAATAATGAATGTTAATTTTTCAATGCAATTGTGATAATGTTGAATTAATAATTTGTTGAATACTAAATTAAGGATAATGTGGAATTAATGATTGTTGAATGCAATTGTGATAATGAATGTTAATATTAACATTCATTATTACAATTGCTGAATTCAGTAGGAGTGTCATAAGCTGTCAATGCATGTTACTGTTCACTTCATCTTTTGTGCAATGCAAATAACAATACATACACCCATTTAACACCCCTAATAAAAAGACACTTTATTGTTCCGATAAATAATTTATTATTAAGAAATTTTCTTAAAGGAGAACATCTCGACAATAGATGTAGGATAACGAGGTTTTTCCCCATTTGTTGCATTTTAATGAACTTCTGATAACTTTATTTTAAAAATTTAAACATTTCAGTGGATTCTGTGTTTTAAAATCATACAAAAAACCAGCATTATTAAAAAAATCAATTTTGAAGCATAAAGTCTAGCAATGACCAATGATCCCTAATATTATAAATTATTAAGATTTATTAAATTTTCTTTTTTAAAAAAGGAAAAAAAATATTAAGAATTCAGTGCAGACTCATATCATACGATTTAGTAAATGATGAGTTATTTAATTATTAAAAATCTTAGAAAACATCATTTTATTTACAATTGAATTTCTGATAAAAAAAATCGCATCATATTATATAAGCTATGAATCACGGTACTGCCAAATTTTTAAATTATAACACTGCATTCAAATTTGGTTTCAATCTATTGCTAAATGCAATGGAATTAAAGAGTTTTTTTTTTAATTTTTTGTCGACTCATGATTTGAATGTTTTGTTAAATATTTTCTGAAATTAATATTTCTGAATTTAAATATTTTCTTACTATTTTTAAAATTCATTCATGTTATGCTTACTTTCCAACATTTAAGAAGTAAAACAAAAACAAATACAAAACATAATGCAAAACAACATAAACATAATACAAAAAGGAAACTTTCAAACATAATACAGCAAGAAAGTAATAAATACAATGACATATTTTATCATCAATCACTAGATGCTATTAATAAATTCTGCGAAAAATTGCAAAAATACTGCAACAAAGGACATAAAACCGAAAAGATAAAAGTAATAATTTACTCACCGGGGGAATATCACAGTTATAGTTAAAACAAAGATATGACGCAGCACGTTACAATACATCTATCTTATATTACAATGGCGAAATGTTGGCAGTTCAGTTTCTGTATCTCAGTGGTGCACAAACTTTTTTCGACTGCGACACCTTTTGTAGAGAAAAAACTTTGGCGACCCCCTAGAGATAATTTTGCACAAATAAGATGTATATTTGCGAATTTCTTTCGTTTCGTCGAATAAAAACATCATCATATTTGACTCATATTAATTTTATTTAAAATTTAAGAAAATACATTTTGTATAGCACAAAAATCAGTAAATTGTTTTTTAATGAGATGTATGCTGCTGCAAGTTTCTAATCATCTCATCAATGTTTGGATGTATATTGCTAATTGCAATTCGCATATCATCTTCAGGCTTTAAACACGAGCGGTATTCAGTTTTTATTGAAACTAGTTTGCTAAATCCAGTTTTCGCATAAATACGTTGATGCAAATTGTGTTAACACTCTGATGGAATTCTTGCATAAAATGGGATATTTTTTTTCCACTGATAGCCAAAATGTTTGGCAAGGCTGAGTCTTAAATTGATTTCGAAGAATATAATCACTAATTAGATCTATCAATTGCTCTTTCTCACTAATTTGAAGAGTTGAACTGCAGATGTCAAAGGAAAATGGATCACGAATCCAACCAAGATAGTTTTCAAAAAAATCCTCGAATCTTCTCGAAAAATTTTTCTTTAACTTTTCAATGTGATTGGAAATGATGTATTTAAATGTATATATATCTATATTATTTTCATTGATAAAATCGTTAAAACAAGGGAACATGTCGAGGTGGTTTTTATTCAGTTCAGTTTGCCAGAGACTAAGTTTATTCTTAAAAGCTTGAATTTTACTGGCTGCGGTTATGATAGTTGAATTCTCACCTTGCAAGCTCAAATTTAAGTCGTTAAGTTTTTTGAAAATGTCAACTAAATAGCTCAGCTTTTCTAGCCAAACTTCATTGATATAATAACTTGCCAATCTATGTTTCTTTTTGATTAAAAACATGTACACTTCATTTCTCAAATCAAATATTTGTCGTAGTATTTTCCCGCGTGAAAGCCATCTGACTTCGGTGTGTAACAGTAATATCTCACACGTTGAACCCATCTCATTGCAAAGTATTGAAAAGAGACGGCTATTGTGGCTGTTGCATTTAATGTAGTCAATTGAACTAACAGCGTCTAGTAATACGTTATGCAACTCTTCATCCATATCTTTTGCAACGAGAGCTTGCCGATGAATCATACAGTGATTAAATACCATATGAGGCTCCACCTTCTGAATTAAGCCTCTGAACCCTTTATTCGAACCTGTCAATGCTGCAGCACCATCAGTACAAACCGCAACACAGTTTGCCCAAGCACGGGACTTCGTTGTTTATCAGTTATAAATAAATTCACTTATATTAAAATCATATAATTTTTTAGTTTTCACCATTTGCTATTTTTTTCTACCAGTAAATAAATGAAAAAAAAAAACCCGGATTAAATTGGAATCGAAAAGTGAAGTAGGATTAGTGCAAATTAAAAGTTAAGTAGGGTTAACCGTGTAGCAAAAAATAGGCTTAACTATAGTCCTATAAATACACACAATGATTTTATTAATGAAAACTGATGTAATTGATTAACTTCCAAAACTATTATTTCACAAATTTGATTTTCTAACTATTTCATAAACCAACAATTACATTATCAATACTATCAATTCCATTTTTGCACAATATTGCTAAATTTATAATAAAATTCAATTTAATCTATGGTTTGTAACAATGTTTTTGATGTTATGATGAAATTCAAACACATACGTAAAAATATTCAAATGTGCGATTTTATCAATATCAAAATAGATTAAAACATTTGCTTCTTTTTCATACAAAGACTACTATGAAATACATTTTTCAGTTACGCTTTTATTTCGTAGTCAATACATTCATTAATTTAGACTCAAAATAATTTGTAATGGACTTATTTAATTGAATTAGTGTTTTAAAATCGTATTAAATAATAATATAAAACTTTAAAGTAATACTTAATTATAACTTACTTACTTATACTTAAAAACCTTATAAACTCTTGCATAATTGAATACATTAAAATGTCAATAAATTGGGGGAACACGCAGTCAAAAGGAATTACAATTATTAAAATTAACAAAGAGATATTTTAGAGCCGTTTTCATATGTGTTTTGCGAAGTCTGTCATTAATAAAATATTTTGTTGAATTGTATATTGGTCTCGAAATTTACAATTTAGCCGAAGTCATATGAATTAGTTGCACCATCTTACCTCTTATCTTGCTCCCAGTGCGATACAAACGTAAATGGCGCTTCGGAAATTTCATATATCATCGGAAATGCATTGTTCTTCTCCCAACCATCTAACTGTCAAGGATCAATGAAATAGAGGGAAAAAACTGTATCAGAAGAGGTCATTTTATTCCTCCATTCTCTGAAAATTCCAACTAATGCATAATGCATGTCCTGCCTAAAGAAGTGAAGAGGTTTAGAGCGCTCCGTATAAAATTGCTTAGGGCCTCCAAATATCGAACTTGGGAAAAAATATATCTCTGCTGTTTTCACTGTTCTGGGACGCACATTCTTCGAGATGATCCCATATGTTTTCACAACTGCAAATACAGGGAGAAAAAGATCTCGACTTTACTTTTTTTCTATTTATTTGGCCTGCCCTGAAAAATAGCCTCGGGTTTTATTTCATTACTGAAATCTCCGGTGTTAAAAGTAGGGAACCTTATTCGGTTGGTTAGCCGGAGTATTTTGATTTGGCACAAATATGCCACAATATTTTTTTTAAGAAATGACAGATGATAAATTGTATGGGAAAAAGATGTAAATTCAGTCCTCCAGAAAAGAAAATAAGCCTAGAATCCATCTTTATTTCGCACGTTACTTCATTTATCATTTCAACTTTAATATCCGTTAGAAAATTACTTCATAAAGTTCTTTAAAGAAATTAGAAAATGTAAGTTACTGAAACTTAATAGAATTTTCATTTAAATTCATTGATGTCATATTTAATGTACTCACAAGCATATGTCGAAAAACTACAATGAAATTTTTATTTTAAAAATGATATCAAATTTGGAGACTCCAATAATTTTTATAGCGATTAAAAATGCATGCCAACCTGCTAATATTTTGGTTTATTTCACAGTTTATTCCATAATTTTTATTATTATGAACAAACATATAAAAAATTACATTTAGATGTTTTACCATGTCATATTTAATGTACCATGAACATGATAATGCTCAAATAAGAGTACAATATCACTCATTAACGGCCTGAGTAATGCGACAAGCATGCTAAAACCAGTAGAAATGGAATCCCTCAAACTTCCCCACACATTCTGACTGCATCCCCGCATAAAATTGGGGATCTTGGGTAAAGCCACCAATGCCATGTTGACATTGACAAACAATAGTTATGAAATATAGATCTTTGGCTTGATTCTTAAATTTTTAATGAACCTATTGTGTGAATATGGATTTTGGACACTTTTTCACAATCGATTGATTTGTCGAAAAATTCGACACAGAGCTCACAAAATTTCAATGATTTAAGTCATTGCATTTGTATTATGCTACAATATAGACCGATGGACTCTCAGTCCTATGGTAATAAATTTGATAAGAATCTATATTTTACCAAAACCTGTTTATCATATTTTATATCTCTCTCTATATTTCTTTTCGTTTTATAGCAATCAGATTCAAGGGTAATTGAACAGACAAGTAGACAGATTTCTTCTGAATTTCGACAGAAATCAATAAATGCGATCTTAAATATATTTACCGAATTTCCACCTTCTAGCTCTAAGCGCTTTTGGTTATCGTGTTCAAAGACGGACAGATAGACAGGCAGATAGGCATAATGGCAAAAATATGTTCTTAGAATTTGTAGAGATCTGAAACGTGGTGATTCATCAGAATCTAGAGTTTGAATTTTGTTTAACGATTAAAATACTATCTCAATATTTTGTAAACGAGAAAATAAAAAGTGCAAAATTTGTATTTGTTTTTTTTTTTTGTTAGGTGTTCACAAAAAAAAGGTGTTATCAAGATTTAAATTAAATAAAAATGTATAAAATTATTTATAACTTCTCATCAATAATTTGAAAATATTTAATGTATAGCACAAAAATTAATTTTTTGGCATTTGAAATCTAAAAAATTCAATTTTTAATGATAAAAATATCATTTAGGTCAAATATTTTTTTAATCTAAATTTAATACATTTTTCCTAATAATTCAAAACAAATTTTTCACCAATGCATTTTTTTTTTACTTATTCTACTCACAGCTTGCGACTTATTTTTAAATGATTTTATTTTCTATGCATATTATTGTTGTTAAATGATTTCTTAGTGAAAATTCATGAAAACAATCATCACGAAATTTTTATTATGCAATTCCTTTAAAAACATCTGACTTAAATTAACGATTTTTAATTATTTGAAAAGCCTTTAATTTTGCAGCGCTTTTTCTATTTTTATAAAAATAGAATTTGGGAAAACGAAATAATTTGTAAACATATATGTTTTTATTTGTAATAACCATTTCGTTATACCATTCAGTAATTACATTTTTTGAGATTATTTTCAACTTTAAAAAGTAACTTTAATGGTCTGTAAAAAAAATTTTTATGGTTTAAACTCTTAAATAATGCAAATTTACTCAAATAAAAATATATGAAATTATCATTGTAAATACTTTAATATTTATTATTTTATTGTTGATTAAAAAAGTAAATGAAGAAGGCAGTTTCTGAAATACTTTATAATGTTTAAAAGCTTTATGCCAATTACTACGCCAAATGCAAATTATTTATTTTAATGCCTTTGGCGATAATATATTCAAAATATTTTATGAAATATATGCTCGAAATAATAATAATTTCATTTTCATACCCATGAATATTACATAAGACTGCGTAATATTAAATATTTAATAAAATATTTCTATCTATTATTTTAAATTTTTAGAAAGATTCTTCGAAAACCTAGAATTATAATTAATCAAAGAACAAAACATAGCTATATTAACCTTTCTTTTTAAGTAAAACTATTAATATTTAATTTTCGAAATTTTGAATCTACGACTCATGACAAAGAGAAGATTTGAATTTTTTCTTCTTTCATTTAAATTGTAACCTCAATGCCATCAATTAATTTTAGAGATAAATAAAGAATCACGGATGTGAAATAATGAATTGGATATTCTGATGATGCATTAAATTCCACTTTAAATCAGAAAGCAATTATTTATTGAATTAATTTCTATGCGTGAGCAAACAACAGAGAGAACCATATACGAAGAATATAGCATATGGTATTTCCAAAAATTATAGATGTGTTTTGTATAGATGTAAAAATTATAGATGCATTTCACTTTTTGCCAAAAGTAAAATAATTGTAGGGCAGTTTTCTCAAGTGGAAGCTTAGGAATAAAATAAAGTTTTTTTATGAAGCTAAAAAAGAGCTTTCCTTCATTTACAAATACTTTTATCTAAAAATTGTATCCTGTCTATCTTTTTAAAAACATTTCCAATATATTCCAAAGACCTACAATTTTGTAACTCACTCAATTCAAATTTATTGCTAAATGACTTCATTTAATTTGTTTTCTTATGTCTTTAATCAGCTTTCATATAGAATAAAGTCTTTCAAAGAATGTATATTCCATTGAAGAAATATTAAAGCATACTTTTTTTTTGCTTGAAATAAATTCCCTTTCAGAACACATAAAAGAGAAGTAAACTGGAGCGAATAACAACAAAACCAGTCATCCGAAAGCAAGGTTAAACTACCCAGCTGTCTTTCTCTGTTGAAATTACTTTCCACACCACATAACTCAAGGAAGTTTTCGTTTCTGAGATGATTTCTCTCAAACTGAACTTAGTACAGTTATGCAATCAGTTTAATTTCTTTATTTTATTATCTTTTACTTCAAAAGGGACGAAACAGATTGCATTATAATTCAGTAACTATTCTTTTAAAAGTATTTGTAAGAATTTTTTTAGCTTCTTTAATGAAAATAAAGATGTATTAAACATTTTCAATTGTAATTATTTTCTTAAACTTGTATAATGTATAATCACGTTTGCTACCATTCCTAAATGCATAATTTTGAAATTAAAACTGTGTTTTTCATACTTTTCCGAACACAAATGATAAATAGAATAGAAACATTACACCTGTGAAAATTTGTCAGCGGATTATTATGAGCATCTGCGTTTATCAGCCAATTCCTTTGAAAATTACATAGCTTCATTTTTAAAATCTTCTTGTTTATATTTCTATATACAAGATATACTAAAACCTGCAATGAGATAATATGTTAAACATTTATTTCCTTTTGTAGTCTTAGATAATGATTCGGTTTATAAATTACATCGACTATCATTGACCGCTTCAATTACATCCTCTCTCAATTGAGTTTTTAAAAGTTTAAATTTGCTTCCAATTCAAACGAAACTAACATAATAGCATTTGTACGATTTATTTTTAATTTCACAATTAATTTACTCTTTTTTAATAGAATTTATACCAGTTCAAGCAGATGAAAACAATGCTGGTATAATTGCTCTTTAATTTACTGTAGAAGTCAACGATTCATGACAGTGGTAATATGTTATTCATTGGGAGGAGAATTTCGATGCAATCCTTAAATTTATTTCAAGCCATTAAGATTAAAAATATTAGGTTTAAATGCAGAGAGATAAAATCTCATATATGATGTTCCTGAGGGATATTAAATATTTGATTGCTTAAAAACTACATTCGCTGCTACATAAAAAAGAATCTTTGGTTTGCCTATCCTTTATTTCTATTAAAAAAAATAACTATTAATTCCATCAAAATTTCTAATGCCATCAGTTGTGTATTTCCCTAAAGGACTCAAAACATATGGTTATTTCACTTATTTCTAATCTTTTCACCTCTTACATCCAGAGGGAGGCCAAAACTTTTTAAGCAGACATACATATGAAAAGATACCGCAAAGCGCAATGAACTATATGATTGAAGAAAGGCATACAAATTATCACTCAAATTGTAATAATCTGATATTTTAGAAAAATCCTGCTAAAAGCGGGAGTATCTTTCCACTTATTTTATTTATATTGAATATATAGTTCGAAATCACAACAACTTAGGAATCTGAAATTTGATACATGATGAAAATATGAAAAGTGAGCTTCGATTTCATCAAATAAACAAAGGAACTAAATTTAGCCCTTATAAAGGTAAAAAGACCTTGAATATTTAATATATGCTAAGGTGAAATTTAATAAATTTACTTAAAACTAGGATTATAATAAATGCATTGAGAAGTGAATAAACATTTTTCAAGTCAAATGGTTAATGAAAATTTCCTTTAAAATAATATTTATAGAAACTTTTTTCTTTTTTTAGTAATAAATATAATCAACATAATCTATGGTACTATAAAACTCTGTTGATTTATTGTATTTATTAAGTTTTTTCTTAAATTATTTTTAAAAATTTCAGCAGAATTTAAATATATTTGAGGTATAGAATAAATATGTCCTGTAGGTAAAAATCTGGTACTATAGCATTTGATTTTGTCAGAAAAAATGATGAAATGGCTTTCCTGAAGTACATTTGACATAAATCTCTCCTTTCAAACATTATGCGTTTATGTTAGGATAATACATGCATGAAGTAGTACGGACCATTAATATAATGAAAACCACGGCAAAATGGACAAGGTTTCAATAAATTAAAAGAAACAAACTAAACTAAAGAAACACATAAATTTATACATGTTTTCCAAATGAATGACTTATTATGAAAACCATAATAAATACGGTTTATACCATAATCTACGGTTTGCTTTTCTACTCATTAGTACATACAAGTCATCCCTTGAAATTCTGCACAGCATTTATTTATATCTTTATGCATCCAGCTGCAATTCCAAGCACCAAGGGAAAACCGCAATATTTCATTCTGTTAATACTGCAACGGGAAAAGCAAAATACAGAAATTTACGAGGCGAATTATATTGACCATCCGTCTCTGTCTAGAAGAAGATTTTATCAACTAAGCGTCGGGGGCTCATTCTTAGTTTAGTGTATTATGAAAACTAATTCATCCTGAAAGCTATTTATGAGAGAAAGTTGCCGTAATCAGAACTCGTTATTTTTAGCTATCCCGTTAAAATAATTAATTTGGATATTTAGTAAAGGAGGAATTTCCAACAATGTTGTAATTAAACACACGCGTTGGTGGGGAGAAATTGTTGGAATGGATGCATTCATTTTAATTTTATGTCGTCCTAATTTAGTATAATGAACGGCGGCATTGCAGAAGTTGAGGTGAATTTTATATTCTGAAATTATTACAAAACTGGGAATTAGTGGAATTCACCGTTGAATAAACAATATGATGTTTTATCCTTGAAATACAAACAAATGCATCATTTATTGTGTTTGGTAAGTTCAATCTGATACAATAAAATTCTCCAATGTTCTTTCTAGAAACAAAAGCAAACATGAAATCTATATATATAAGAGGAACAACTAATAAATATCAAATATGGTATAAAATTCCAAACTACAGAATTGATTTTTTTTCAAATTTGGCAAACAAATGGTATGAGTGAATATTGCATGACCATTAAATGAATAATTATTTTTTATTAATAAAAATTATATTTCCTTATACAAAAAACATTATATTATTAATTTTATTCACTGAAAATTCTCTAAATGTTTTAAATATTTTATTTGCTTTTGATTTAGAAATGCTTGAATAATTTTTGTACCAAATTTAAAAAAAAAATCATTATTTATGAAAATAATGTTTTGGAAGGTTTTAAAACTTTCTGTCTTCAGTCTGAAATTTTTCGAAAAGATAATTTTAAAAAATTGATTATATTGTTCACTTTTTTCCTTTCAGTTAAAAAAAATATAGATAATACCAAGACAGTTTTGTGCAATGAAATTCTTAAGATAAAAGTTTTAAATATTTTTT
>JAPMOR010020651.1:70444-97026 GCA_026543865.1 Argiope aurantia
GATTGGTGATGATATGTTAAACATACAGAGAACGGTTGATGTTTACAGAAACGCAACCGAACAGTTCATTCCTAAACTGTTTGTTATTTTCATGATTCTATGCTTGGGAGAATCATTTAATCGATGTAAAATTGTGTGTTTCATGTTATTTAAGTCAATGATTTCATTTCTGATTTTTTTAAAAAAGCTATGAAATTTATATATTTACACAATCCCTTGATATTGCTAATCACATTTAGTAAAGTAAAGTTAAGTAAAATACTGTCATTTTAAAAAAAGGTTGTATTTTTATGCAGTCAAAGCTGACTAAACTATAAACCTTTGAATTTCCTTATATTAGACGAATTAACTCCCACTGTGTACTCAAAGCATCCATTGTTGAACAGAATTTCCGACTGACGGCCATTGAAATGGTCTAAAAATATTAAATTAGCTACTTTGAAACTTCCACAACTCGGTGAGGTTGTGTCAGAGAAATGAGGAAATTTTCCTTTATTTAAAATTTTATTGACGATAAAGATTTCACTGGTGTGAGTAATAGAACTGGGGCACTGCATAAATTTAGATTCTGTGTTTTTTCAGCATGTGTTTATTGACTCAAGCAACAAAATTTTTAAATTCATATTTAAAGACATTTTGCCTTAAATGTATGTCTATTTATAATGATGCAGGCATTAATATTTAGGTCAAATTGGCGTAGATACCCTTCATATGCAAAAAGAAAGCAATTTTTTCTAATACCGTTTCACAAAATGATCCTACAAATTAAAGTATTTCCGAAAGCTATTTTCATATCACTATTTCAGAGTGATCAAATGTATCTATTTTTAAGAAAATTAAGTTGAGTATTTTAAAAATATATATTAAAATAAGAAAATTCATAATCTTTTTTATTCCTTTAATATTGTTGATATGCGAGAAAAATGAAAATAATAGGATTTTATATATTTATTGGTAAGTATTGGAATTATTTTGAATCAAATAAAACTTCTCATATCTTAAAAAATATATATATAGTGGAATAGATATTCGTTAAGAATTGAAGAGTTAATAAATTGAATAATATTCGTTAAGAATTATTGAAAGTATTTTTAAAACACTTTCTTACGAAAATATATATACTTTAATACACTGAAAGGTTCAATCAAATGAATCTTGAAAATAATATTTCGGTCTGATTATATTAATATTCAGACTTAATAAAAGGAAAGATCAATGTATATGATATTAATGGATTTCAATACTCTTCCTAGAGATATTAATTCTTTCAATCAGAACTTTTCTGTGACTCTATAATGTAAAATATTGCATAATGTATAAGAATGTATTATGCATATGGAGATCTAGAATAGGCGAATGAAGCATAGGATTTATAAGCTTTATATATTAAAAAAATTCAAAATATAGTAGAGTTGAGAATATGTATTTTAGTATCTAAATGAGTTTAGAAATATGACTGACCATTTCGTAATTTTTCACATAATTACTGAATTATTTATGTAAAATAATGTACATTTTTGTCGAAAAGATGCGATTTTATGTTGGAAACAGAAATATAATCAGTTTCACAAATGTTTGAATAGCGAATATGTAGAATATGCTATAGAAAACTTTTACAAGAAGCATACATAGATGCTAAACAATGCCATTCTATTAGAAAACTGATATGTTTCTGATAGAATGATATTGTTTAGCAGCTACCTGTCCTTACTTTAAAAGCGATTAATCACATTTCTGCAAATCATTTAATTGGATTCAGTTTCCAATGCACTTGTAAATACTACCCAAACATTAAAAATGTATCTTTTTAAATAAGTGGATTTAATCTGAATAAAGTAAAAGCAAAAATAATCTTCAAATTGGCTACTGTTAACTAAGTTTAGGATCCTGGAATTCCTGTGAAATCTTGTTGTAAACCCATCAGATTGAAAACAACTTTAATCGTCTTAAAAACGTTTTGCTCAATAATGTGGCTTGCACAATAAAATCAAATATATATATATATATATACTGAATATAAATGAATAATATTGATGTATCTCTTAATTTCGTCATCTCAAAGAGAACGTTTCTTGTTTCTATTTTAATTTAGTTGCCTGAATGATTATATGAATTATATAAGAATTGTATCATAATGATGTCTCTCAGTTCAATTTATTATTCATGATATTTTTTTGTGTGAGTGTGTGTGTGTTATGTAACTGTTACAACACTAAGATGCTCTTAAGCCAACATCGAACTTCAAGTTCCTTTTTCATTTTTTGCAAGGTTTTCATCATTAATTGTCAGATTTAAAGAAATTATTCATTTTTATAAGGATAATTATTTGCAATTTCTTTGGAAAGAGAAATTAAATAAATCTTCAAATGCCTAGTAGCGTATAAAATTACATTAAATGATGTTTCGTTGGTGGGCAAAATTATTCAAAATTGAAAGCATAAACTATTATTTATTTATGAGTTATTTTCAAAAACCGTATTTCATTTTTAACAATTAGCAAATAAATAAATAAAATCAGGTTTTGAAAAACTGTGAAAGTACGTTTAACTCATAAATTTGAATCATATAAAATATAAACTTTCAGCAATCTAAATTTGTTAAAAATTAATAAAATTTTCCAGGCTATTGTGAATATTTCAATATGAGCGATAACTCTAATGTAAGAATTTCGTCAATGTTATTAATGCAAATAAGCGAATTAATTACGTATTGTATATATGATAAATGTATAAAAAGTAGTATTTAACTAATCCATATAATAAGAATATATTATTTTTTATGAGATTTTATACGAAATGTATTTTTAAATGTTTTATTCTAATTGAAAGGTTTATTCTGTCATTGCTTTTTGTATTATGCGTCAGCTCTAAATTAACGTTTCAAGAAACACATTATTTTTTAATCAATTAACTAGAGCTGAAACAATTGTCTTTAACTCTCGTATGAAAAGTATAATTTTATTAAGTTGCGCAATGATCTAAAAGGTAATGTGCCTAGAAAATTATTTAAAACTTTGTTCCTACTTGAAACTATCATAGAATATTGTTTTCCAGTGATATAATTTATTTCAATGAATTTCAAAGTTATTTAATTTAGTTACTTTAAGACCCACACATACACTATCTAAAAATAAGAAAATGAAAACCAAACGTTAATTGCATTTTCGATCTACATTTATTTAACATGTAATTTTTTATGTATTCATGTGTGTTTTACAAGAAAACGTACTGACAGGAAAGGAATCAGTAATACATTTCTTCTTTGATTTGTTACATCATACTATAGATGTCTCTATCGTGCTTTCAGTTTAACTTATTTAATATTTTGATGAATAACTTTGACAAAAGAACAATATTAAACATTGAAGTTAAGTTAGGAAGTTAGTTGCTTTGGAATTATTGCTACACTCAAACTCTATCTATTCCTAATCCCATAGTAATTTCTTAATTTGTATTTCTTAAAAATGCCAAAACTCTCTCTTCTCTTTGATTCAAAGATATTTAATTTATTGTATATTCAAAGAGTACTTCCTTTAAACTATTCCTTGAAACAAAAAGGCATGAAAGGAGAAAAACATAAATTTTGCTATCACTTCTCTGACAAATGCATCTGCATTCATAAAATAATGTATAATGTATACATTATATATATGTATAATGTATAATGTATATGTATAATGTATTCATAATGTATATCTTTACATCAAAAATACATCTTCTAAACAAATGGCACTAGTTACTTTATTTGCAGCAATGGAATTTGAAATTTAATTTTAATATCTTAAAAGCGACAACAAATATTAAAGTACAATAAAAATAGTGTATGTAGAAAACTCCCAATAATCGTCTAAAATAAGACTATATAAATGGAACATCACTTATATGGATTTAAATTTGTACGATTTATGATAATACTCCAATAGGCAGGAATAAGCGACATGAGTGCTATCTGTTTACTTTTCTGAAACTAAATAAACACTGAATGGCATTGATGTAGTTAGTTTACAGTTTCCGCAATTCGTTCGTTAATAGCAGCATTGTGAATAAATCATTCTGTCATGCATATTCATTTACCCATGTAAAGGCAATATGCATACCTACGTCCACATTTATAACTATAGCTGCTCTCATTCACAAATTATGTATAATCTATTCTGTTCTGATTATGATACTGTTAACGAAAGATAAATATGCCCTTTCTAAAATTAAAAATATTTCTAAAATCAGCATTAACCAATTAATTATCAACAGATATCATTATAGAATTACAAATTAAATTAGTACCTGATTAATTATCATGAAATATAGTCTTTGCTAATTTACCGGAAAATGGCTTGCATGAGATCTAGAAACAGAGGTGTAATGTGATGTTAAGTGTTAATCTCAGTCAATTTTAGGCTTCAAAACTTATTTTAGCACCGCAAATTTAAAGATCAGTTCTTTCTAACCTCATAATAATTTTTGCTGAAAAATAAAATCTGAAACTCTTATATTTTTAATCTTCTATTTGGTTTAGAAGGCAGAATTTAGTGCAGAAGAGGGAAGAAAATGAATAATTCCTTTTTCTGGTTGTTTGGAGATTATATTTAGGATAACATATCATATATATATTTGGAGATCATTCCGTGTTTGTTTAAGGTATTAGCTGTTAGTTATTCTCAACATAGCATGAATTCAGACATGATAATACATGTCTGTAGATATGTTTTGTTATTGTAAATCGGAAAGAATTGAAATCTAATGAGCATGAAACATGAAACCATGTTTAACTCATATTCGTGTCTTGATTTGATAGCATTCTAAAATCGGTCTCCTTCCTCCATGTAAATCAAAAGGAAATATATACTAGTTCGCAACATTTCCCGTAATGATAAATTTCTGATTTATTCTGTTTCTCTTTCTAGATAAATTGGTTTTGCAGTAACAAATGGAAAGCAAAGTGAAAGAAATACTAATATCTTTCTAAAAATAAATACATTTCCTCTGACGAGAAAATGCATTTTGAATCAATTTCAAAAGCGAAGTCTGCGTCATTTATTATACACTTTCCAGACTTTTGGGTTTCTGTTTCTTTACTAAGGACCGAATAAATAAATCAGTTAAGGGAGGCGACGCGTTTCACTTCTCACCGTTGCTTTTTTTTACCACTCATAATAAAATGAAAAGTAATAAGAAAAAGTATGAAATAGCAGTCGTTTTTTTTTTAACAAAAAGAAATGTTTCTGCAGATGTAATGGCAATGGCATTTGTGGCGTAAACCTTAGTAGAAACAAAAAACTGAACTATCGATTGGTTAGTGTAATTCAGAATAATGAGAATCTTGCATGCGTTTCTGGCTTTATTTTTGTTATTGTTTTTGACTTTAGGTTTTTAAAAAATAATATGCAGATTCGAAATGCTCTTTTTTAGACCTATTTTTCCAAGTAATTCAACTTAGTTTTTCTTTTCTTTCCTTTATTTGTTTTTATTTTTCTTTCATTTTTAATATAATTCAGTACCTGACACTGACATTTTTAATTGTTAATTTTTCCCTGCAAATTATTCAAATATGTTTGTTTAACATTCTAAATTGAAAAAAAAAATATTTTAAAAGTTATTTCTTTGTTGATATTTTGGAATAAAAAAAATGAATATCATTTTTTTAAATTGTTTTCTTAGTTAGAATTTTCTTTTTAATGGGAGGGATGACCATTTGTAAATAATTATTTACGCTTATAAATGGTTTTCTTTGAATTTTAGAAGTCATTTACTTATTTAAAAATTATCTTACTTTTCCAAGAGTATTTTCTCCTTTTATTAGAATTAATATATTATTTATTATAATTTTGCCTCATTTTAAAAATTAAAAAAAAAATTGCCTCATTTTTAAATTTGCCATTTTGATCAATTTATCACAGCCTGTTCCACAACAAATTAACGAAATAAAATAAGTATTTTTAATAAACTTAATTCTGAAATTAAAAACATGACACTAAAACTAAAGGGAATAATATTTTTCTAAAAATACTTTAGCTTTGAAGAATTTTATGTAAGAGTTCTTTCCTTGATTTAATGTATTTCACTATCTGTGAAATTAAAAAGCATATTTTAATTAATTTACAGCTATTTTTGTATTAAATGTAGACTTGCGGATAATGTGAAAGAGCTGGAAGACATTTTTCGAAGCAATTTGTTATGTATTTAATGAAATGAACTCTTTAATGGGACTCAATATTTGTATAGATGCTCAAATACCTGTTAATTTTTATTTCCATTGGATTACTACACTATTTTAGCACAGATATTGGTGTTCAATACCCAATAATGGCATGCAATTTTTTTCAGAGAGAGAATTAAATTGAATTGCAATTCCTTTAGAACCATAATCCTTTTGAAACACGAAATTATTTAGTAATACACATAAAATGCAATTAGTGTCAAATTTAAGAATGATTTTCAATGTTATAGAATAGGGAATTGAAAAGAATACATCACATTTGAATCAATTACATCTGTTCAAATGTGATACCGGAAATCATATATGTCAAAATAGGCATATTTATTCATAATATACTTAATTTATTTTAGCATAAGCAAAATTTGAGATATAAAAATTATAGAAGAAATAATTTGCTTTCAAAACCACTATCGTGTTCTTCCAATTTTAGTCTTAGTCCACAACATTTGTGAACAGTTGACTAATCTTTCTTTCTTTTGTTCCAATGAATTTTTTTATCATCTTTATTCTAATGAAGTCCTTACTTGAGGCAATTCACCATTCTCAATTCTGATATGTTTGGTATGATTCAAATCTATTTACTCCGGTATCAATATGTTCTTGTAGACATGTAGTAGAAGAAACGAAGCTTTACATTTCCGCTCCATGTTGAGTCACTATCCTACTAAAGTATCAAAGTTCTTCAAACAACCGAATTCTTTAGCTTAGTACTTATACTCATTTTCAGTAAATCTTATTAGAATATTAAAACATAAATTCAGTTATATGAGAGGTTGTCATACACTCACAAACAGTTTAGGATACTCTAAAATAATACAATCATCACTATGCTTTTCGGCTGTAACTCATACTTTGTTGTTTTCTAAACTTTTAAATATGGTTAAATATGCTAAATTTATCGTTATGTTAACAATGCATTTTTTAGGCAGCTGGTAGTAAAAATTATTGGCGATTACTTATTTGAGACATACTTTTTATATTCAAAATGCAGTAATATCAACCTCCGGTTTCA
The DNA here is from genome assembly GCA_026543865.1 of Argiope aurantia. Classification (NCBI taxonomy): domain Eukaryota; kingdom Metazoa; phylum Arthropoda; class Arachnida; order Araneae; family Araneidae; genus Argiope; species Argiope aurantia. The sequence goes on from JAPMOR010020651.1 coordinate 77,673, forward strand.
GACTACATTGTACCTCCGTTCATCTGGCAAATAAGGTGGTTGCAGAATGATGTAGTTGGAATTTTCTATTCTCGTTTTAGTCTCCAACCTATCACAGATTTATCTTGATTAAATTTATTTTAATTGGTACCTCTGAAAGCCTTAATTTTGAAGATCATCCTTAACTCTGATACAAAAAATTTCACAAGAAGCACCATCACTTCTGCAAAAGTCATAAAAAGAACGTTTTTGCAAAATCCCGTTAATAAATGCTTCGCTATTTGGAGAAGTGCATAAATGAGAAAATTAAGAATTCTGACACTCATTGTGAAACTTAATGTGTAAATCTTATGTTTTAGTATAAAGTGTTTCTATCTAAATAATTTGTTCATATTTATTTGAATTCAGGTGAACAGGAAAGAGTTTTAGGTTCATACATTTTATGTTATTCTGCTTTATTCTTTTCACACTGTTTCCCAAAGTTTCTATTTAAGTTTTAAATAATACTTTATTGTATAAGGAGTAGACAAATATGAGCATCTGGTATATTATAATTAGATAATAATTTTCCAATTTTTGGTAAAGATGAAAATACTAAAGTAGTCTATTATATAAAACAGATATTCATTTAAGAGTGAAATTTATAATGATAAATACTTGCGTGTTTGATTATTTACTTATGTTTTAATAATAATTTCGACTTAGTAATAATGAGGAAGCACTAAACGACCTACATTAGAGACATTGCTATGATATGTGTTTCGTAGGTAAATCCAATACTCTAATACATTTTTTTATGTAAAGAAAATATCAATTATTTTTTTCAAAATAATTTTGTATGAAATGGTAGAACTATAGGGAAACGTTTAGGCTTTTCCAAAACTGAATATCTTTTATAGCAGTAGTACAACTAGTTCATCATAATATAGGATCATCTTATTTCTAAGTTTAAAGAAACTTATTTATAAAAAATTTAAAATATTATTCTGAACGTTTTATTATTTAAGTAATTTTATCATTACATCAAAATTACAATTATTTGGAAGTTTAATTTTAAAAATACAAAGTAGAACTTGCAATCCTAATAAAATAGTGTCGATGCTCAAATCAATGCCTTTATCGACGAAAAGTCCGTTCTTTAGAGATTTGATCTTAGTTAGAACAGCTACTGATTGGGCGTTTTTGTATTCTCTTTCATTGTGTAAGAAACTGTTTTTTCTTTCTTTTTTTTCTGGCCTTCAGCGAAAGGTTGAAAGGAAGTGTTTGTTTTCTTTCTTTTCTTTTTTGTTTCGATATAGTTTAGCGTCAAGTTGAGAAACATTTGTAAAAAATTCCATCTGAATCGAAAGCTATCGGATTTTACTTTATCCATCTTTATATTTTCTGGTTCATTGGAACGATTTCTAAAAAGTGTTTGTGGAAAAAAAATAGAAAAAAAAAACATCTTCAGATCTATAAGTTTTTTTTTCTTTTTAAAGAAGACTTTTTTTCCACATCATGTCAGGAAAATATAAGCTTTTGAAAAATAATTTTTTTCGGAAATTGTAAGCCAAAAAAATATCTTACAAGTAAAGCTATCGTGAACATATAAATGAAGACAATAAACGTTCTCATCTATTGATTTGATAGTTAAGAAACTTATAAAAGATTTACCGTAACTATCTCTCAAAGATAAAATCACAATACATGCATTGATTTATGATTTTCATGTTCTACTCGTTTTAAAATCCTGAAATACAAACATAGAAATAGATTTTCTTTTATCTTTTTGTTGATAAAAGATTCAGATCAATGTTACCTTAGATAATAAAACATTCTTTATGGCAATAAAGAACGTTAGAACTTTCTTTTGCTTAGAATTAAATATTTTATATAAGTAAAGCAAAATTATCTGTAATACAAAGTTATAAATGTGTAACGCATTTCTTAAAATTATACTTCAAAGGAATTTAAAAAAAATATGAATAATTAATTAAACTCCATAGAAATGTTTATTACATAATTGACTTCTATCAGTTTATATTCGATGTGAGACTAATTTGAAATTTTGTATGAATATCCACAGACAAACCTTCTTTGTTTCTTGACGAAACAATTATTTTTTTATTCTTTTTATTACAAGCAGTAAATTCTAAAATAAATTTAATTCATTTCTTTGTTACAAATATTGTTTCTTTGGGCAAAGCTATTAATGAAGGATAGCATTTCACCGATTGTGAAATCAAATGTTTAGTGTCACCAACAGCAAGGGATTCAATGACGGAAATTTGCGTGCAGTTTACGAATAAACACGAACAAGCTCGTTTCATTTAAAATTAAAGATACGCATCGAATTTAATTTCGACAACAGTATCCAAACCCAAGAAAAAATATAAAGATATTTAACTTAACGCAAATCTGTTGTGGAAATGGGCCTAAAATTATAATCCTATTTACATGTTATACGTTTACACGTTATATATATATATATATATATATATATATATATATATATATATATATAACTTTTTTAAGGACAGGACTGAGAGATTGTTGAGATATATTTTGAGTTTGTACTTGAATTTTCCAAGCACTGGAAAAAATTTGTTTTTATAAATTCTTTTTATTATCTTAATTGATCTTTATGAAGTATTCAGTAATTATGTTTCTACTTTTTCTTAAGCAGCTGCCAGTGCGATTTATAAAATTGTCGCACATAGTCACATTATAAAAAATTATAAATTCATATTAAATATGTGTTTTTTTAAGTTGCTTCATCTAAAAAAAATTAACTATATTTTAGAACAAATCATGTTAAATAAGATTATAGAGAATAGGGAATAAACAAGAGGAAATTCAAATAGAGTTTATTTTGCTTTGAAAATGGATTCACATAGTGAAATGTTTTCATTGGTTTATAATAAATTAGAGTAAATAGATATTTTAGATAATATTTTGAAAATTTTGAATCTAAATTCTTGAGAATATTTTTATGCACATTTAAATCAATTTCAAGGAATATAGCTGAGAATATATTTAAGTTTATTTCCTATTAGAATACTGCTTTTGAAAATGACTATAATTTGGAGGAATGTTATTACAAAACGATAGGAAGAAACATAAAAAAATAATCTTGAGATGAAATTGTATTAATAATTAATATTATTTAAAGAAAAGAATGCAGATCTAATATTATGCAATGTGAATTCAATTTACAGAATATTTATAATAATTGGAACATACAATTAATTTCAAAATCTTTCTCCTCTTTAAAAAAAAAATATTGTGCAGCATCAGAACATATTTTTGGAGCTAGAGTCACAGCTGAAGAGAAAACAATAAATAATTTTTTATAGAAGAGTTTGGTATACGTCTGCGTTTAGTTATCCTCTTTTGTAATGGTAAAAAAGCTGTCAGATTATGAGATATGACCTTTAGAGCGAAAATACCATTTAAGATGATTTATTTTACTTGCTTTTCATGGAAAGGTCTGAATGACTTCTGCTAATAATAAATATAATATGAAAAAGTTAAGATGGTATGCTTCCGTATAATATATTTATATAAGATGTTTGAGAAAACATATTTATGAGGAGCTTGGTAAATATTTATTTAGAAATAATCTTTAAAAAAACATCTTCTAAAACTAATAAATCGTGTTCTGTGAAAACTGAAAAAAAATTGTAAAAAAAGAAAGTCACTATAAAATATACTATTTTGGCTATTACTTATTGGTTTATAGCTTGTTTTATTTGTATTTCACTGGTGTTTTGATAAATGGACGAAATGAGTTGGTGTCATGCTTTTATTTTGTATCATGAATTAGTGAGGGGTTAAAGGCTTTTTATTAAAGCTTTAATAATACGAAATATGTCATTTAAAATAAACTTGTATGATTATTTAATGATATTGATGACATTTTATTCAATAACTGTGAATGATTTCAGTTACCAAAATCCTAAATTCATTATGCAGCTACTTAATTATTATAAGACACAATAAAATAGGATACAATTTTTTGTATCTTGAAGTAATTTTTTAAGTCACTTTTGATATGTCAATTAATGAAATAAAATCTAATTATATGCAAAAGCATTTGAGATTCTTTTTGTAAAAATATTATCACTTAAAGATCATTAAGGATTCTTTGACATGTGGCATAGTCATTTACCTGTATTTAAATGGAAGAAAGAATTAGGCAACTGAAGAAAATAAATGTAAACTCTGACCATGTTTCAAATGAAATGTGCTTTTGCCGCATATTGATTTATCTGTCCTTATCACAGTCGAAATCTCATTCAAACATCCTTCTTTATTCAATTTCCTTTTTTCAAAAATAAAAATCCTTTCAACAGAAACGAAGTCTGAAGTATGTTACTGAAAAGAAACGGTTTCTACTGGTTCCTAGAATTGTTTCATCTGAAATTGTTTAGTCCGAAAGTTTCTGGTAATGGATTTTACCAGAAACAAATAGCCGAGAGTAAATCTTCAGGTGCTTTCTTCTCTTTTTTTTATTTTTTCTGAAGGAAATGTTCATCCATTTTAGTTAAGTGACTTTAAATAGTAGAAAGTTTTCTTTTGGCATTGTCCAGTAAGAAGATTTATTTTCAAAATTAATATGAAATAAAATGCTTAAAAAGAAATATATCTTTCGGCAAAACCTACTTGAATATAAAATGATGGAAACCTACATCTTGGCCATCTTTCCTGGAAATAGAAAAATAATGATATGATTATTTGATTTCGAAACTAATGAAAAAGATTTTACAGTTCTATAAATGGTTAATTATTATGAAATTTTACTTAATTAATGTAAAATTTGTTTCATTAATGTCATAATAATAAAAGAGGTATCGTTAATTAAAGGCATTATATTATGTTCTGTATTTTTTTCATTATAATCTACAATTTAACTGTCATAGTTTACAGTTGAAAACTTTGAAGAATATCTGTAATATTAAATGTCAATTATTATAGAATTGATGAGATTAAAAATATTATGTAAAATATTTAATTGTTTGCTTTAATTATTGAAATAAATACATGATTAGTATTACAACAAAACATAATTTAAATGTTAGCACAATTCACTCAATATGTTGTTTCTAAAGCACTTTTAAATATATGACAAAAAAATTCATTGATTTTATTATCTGTTTTTCTTTGTTTCCAATTACTCAAAATCTATAACCAAAAGATGAAATTATAATTGAAATTAAAGAAACGCATGAATTAATAACTAATTATGCCTAAGTGTTTATTCTTTTGCTACATCAGTCACCCTACTTTCAAATTATTTTGAAATTTCAAATTCTTGCTAATTTTCAATTTTTCTTAGAACCTGACACTGAGAAATACCATATTTATCATAGTGAATATTTGAATTTTCAGGGAAAAATATAAAAAAAAAATTAAATTTCAGATTTTGCAAATAGAACGGAGTTATATTCTTTCTTAAAAACCTTCTAAAAGCCAGTTTTATATAAATAATGTAAATAGCAGAAATTCAAGTTTTTAGAGAATATATGAATATATTACATGTCTGCACTAAAGAAATTTCGAAAGAATGTCTACTTCAGGAATGCATGTTTTCAGGCAAATATAACAGGGAAGAAAAAATATTTTGTTTGATAAAAGCAGAAAATACCTTAACTACACAATATTCAACAAAAATTACTTTAGACGGAAAGTTAATGCGATTCATTCGTTATTTACATCTTTCTTGACTTCAACGAAATGATCCTAGCATTACTTTCTTCTAACCTCTTAACTCTGGAAAATATATTTTTCAGAAAATTATGATTGTAAATAAAATTCTAAAAATAAGGAAAATTCCGAATTTTTAGAAAAAGTATATTAAGAATTTTTTCCCCCGGCAACATAGAAGTTTGAAAGAGCTATTTAGTTTTTCGTTCTGGTTCAGATTCTCTTGTGAACCAAATCTCTTTTTGTGTGTCTGTGCTTTTTTTTTCCTTTGTTGGAGAGTGAATTAGCCTCTGGGTACCTGGACCGAATACATTTATCAGATTTTATTTATTTATTTTCTTTGTTGAAAAGTTGACGTCAACTAAAGTAATATTCCTCAAGGAATTGTACCCATTTTTTTCAAACTTTTGTGTAATAGATTTCATAATACGTGTCGTATTTGTTCTTATTTTCTTTAATATTTATGCATTTTATGTAACACTATTTATTTATAAATGATTATAAATTCTGCAATTGTTATTTTGTTTTGCGTTGATATTAAAATTGAAAAAAAATTATGCATGTAATTTATTTATTCATCTGATCAAAAATATCATATTGTATATGTTTATTAGTCACCTAGTTCCATGGTGAGAATCAGAATGATGATGCTATCAGAATTATACACAGATTATTCTGCATCACTTCGTGGACCATGTTATTACAAAATACCGCATAGATGAATGTTTGCTTAGTTGTAAAGGCATTTAGATATAAATATACGACTTACATAAATAAACTTGAAAATAACATTGAAAACTTTGCAAATGTTAATCAGTCCAACAATCAGACATATTTGATGCTTAATTTTGAATAATTTTAGAAGAAATCAATGCAAAATATGTTTTGTTAAAACTGCTCGTCTCAAAAAAGTCTTGAACACGGCAAATTTTGTGAAAATAAAAATTTAAAAAATGTATATTAGTTACCTATTATTCGTCTGTTAGCTTATACGAGTGAAATTAGCTTCTATATCATATATCCACATTTTTTTTTCTTTCTTTTTATTTACATTTCTGAGAACTTTCTTTCATCCAGAGGATAGAGTAATAAACAACAACGATGTGCTAGAAAAAGTGTTTTTATGCAATCTCTTATTTAATTGAATCCTTAGATGTTTGATTGATTTAAGAAAAGGGCTGTGGGTGGGTAAATTGTATTGAATATGTATAAAAACCATTTTCTGATAAGATACAAAAAATGGCTTCTGGTATTTCATTTGCTTGGAATGCAATTTATGTATCAGTCCTGAACAGACAAACTACTAATTGCCATGCTCATTATATTCATGCTACCTTTTATCCACAGTTACAAAAAGTGTGACATTTCTAGCTCTATTGACAATTATACTCTAGATAATCATAATATCATGTATGGGTTTTTAATGGGAGGCATCTTTGACTTCAAAATTTCCCATAATTCGTCTGATGCACCTATTTATCTGTGATTTTTCAGATACTGTTGGTGTTTGTACATTAGATCATCATAATTTCATCTGTGTTTTCAATGAGTTTTATACTTTGGGTTTAAAATTTTCCATTCTCTTTTTGCTATAATTTAGTTTTTGCAACATACTTTAAACAACATAGAATAATTTAAGCTTGTACTCATTAACAAATATGATTTTTATTCAAACATCGGGCTCTTCTTCAGTACCTCAAAAATGTTTTTACTATATCTGACCTCTACTTGGATTATAGCAGAAGTCATTTTTTTTTCCATGAGATTTCTGGAAAGGAAACCCTTTTCTTGATGCTCCGATGAATAGTTTCAGAAAGTTCGGCAATTTCCATTGTCTGTTGAGGTTGAATTCTAAATAATTTTCATTTGATTAAGGGTATTAATATTTATATCTCCTGAGTATTTATAAGAGGCTCATTTCATGACAATTTAACTTAAACTGTTTTCCATTTTGAGGCTTTTGTTGGGAAATACCAATCTTCTGAGGATTTCTGATTATCAGTTGCACTGCACATTTTTCCATCCGTTTTTACAGTGTCATGGCTGTATTTTTTATTTGAGAATTTAATTTACTTTTTATAATAGTAATTAACTCTTCTAATCTATTTTACCCATTTTCATCTCAGTACTGAATTATTAATCGCAAACTATTCTGTATATGAATATTTATGCTACAACAAGAACATGTTTTGCCAATATCAAAAATATTCACATAATCTTGAAGATTGTAAAATAATCTAATATATTATTAGATTTTTTTAATTGCAAAAATATTTTTCTTCTGATTAGTAAACGTATTGCTTAAGCTTTTTAATGTTAACCAATAACTAGAACACAAATATTTCTAGAACAATTATTTGAATTTATTTTCCTTTTCTATTTCTAATTTATATAAACAAACTTACAGCATAAAAATTGTCAAAGAATTCCCTGACTGTTTCTTCAAAAAATGTTTTACTTGCACCACCCATACAAGATTGTAAATTAAAATCAATTCTACGAAATATAAATTTTTAAACAGCACCTGAATCAGTAAGTCATATTTTGAAAAACTTTTTGAAAAATAAAATATTTAAATCTAGCTTCCTTTGGCGACCAGCCGGTTCGCCAGTATTACCGCTCGCTACAAATTTCAATTAAATATTTTAAGTAACTGGTCTCTTAATAGATTCTCAAACAAAACATTTTTAATCTTCAAATTTTGATAGTCATACCAAACTTATATTGTTTAGATCGTTTCGTTCAATTTACTATATATATTTTGCTAATTTGTTGTCATTTCCGGTAAAACTTCAACTTGAATTAAAAGTGGGAATGATGAAATGCAATTAATATAAAGATATTTTTTAATAAAACCCAGCATTTTATTTTATTTATCATTTTTATTGTTATTTATTTATTTATTATTATTATTGAACATGGCTATTGCAAACAGAATCGTTCGGTATATAAGTCTTATGTGAACTACAAAATATTTTTCATAATTTATGTAATATCTCAAAGAATAATTCAACAAAAATTTCTCAGATTCAGCATAAAATTCAGTTTTTAGTTTTGCTTTCAAAAGGATTGAAATGAAATCAATAATAATATTTTGTTCCGGCCAATAAATATATTCCAAAAATTATGAAGTCTAAATTTAATGCAGTAAGGTATCATATTCTGAGAAATGTTCTGGACACACCAAATTTTAAATAAATGAATGAATGTTTCTATTTTCCACGATCAACTAATAATTATTTATGAAGTTTTGAATGCTAAAAATTTAGAAAAACTCAACATTTTCTTAATCTTAGGGCAATTAATCTTGAGAAACCAGCGTGATGATTGGCATATTTTCTTTGAAACGATCGATGGAAAATCTAAAATTATCCTTTTTTTTATTAAATAGTGATATTCAAATTTTCAGAAATAAACCAGTTTAAGTGATTGATTCAGTTGATTGGAAATTAACTCTTTTTATTTAAAATATTAGTTTTTCAAGAACATTTTGTTCATCGCGATTTCCACAGCAGAAGCTTTATGTAAAATCGAAAATTCGTTATTTATTAGAACATTTATTGAATCAAGTTACATAAAATATAATCATTTTCCATTTAGACCATTTTAGCATATCTGTGTCTTACTAAAGGTTTACAAATTAGCTGTGTGGTCCTGATTTGAATGGATATCCCGTTCATATTAAACAAAACTTGCCTTAAAATAAAACTGATTTATTGTATTAATAATATAGAAAGTGTGAAAGATCATAAAATGATTTTTCTTGAATTTATTTTTTAGAAAAAATAATATTTTATATTTGTTTCATTTCCTACAAACACGTGCCGAAAATTATATTTTTGCAGATTTTAATTCCAAAAAGATTTAATTTATTTTTAGTTGGAGCTTTAATCAATGTGATGGCAACACTTTGAAAAAAGCTAATTTTTTTCCCATGAATACGAAACGTGCTCAAGCATCATACATTTTATTTTTATTTTGTACGAAAAAAAAAAATGTTGAAAAATATATTTAAAATATTTATTTAAAAACTCATTAAAAATAGAAATTTAATTTTAAGGTTAAAACATTGGTATCATTTAAAAGATAAATTTTTGATCTTTAACTTCATGCAAAAATCTTTTTTGTGCGGTAATATTGTCGGAAGTTATAGCAGAAACACGCCAAAATTTCGCTTAATTTTTAAATAAATAAAATTCTAATTAAAAATTCGAAAAAATAACCCCCAGGTGCAGATTCCCGGCCTCCAAGATATAAATATGCCAAATTTGGTAGCTGTAGGTTGAATGGTCTGGCCTGTAGAGCGCCAACACACACACACACACACATTGAGCTTTATTATAAGTATGGATTACTTCACTTATAAAACTCTAAATTTTGTTACTTAAACTCCTAAATGGCAGGTACCAGGACTTTCGTGCGAGTGACTTCTCTTTTTCATGTCAGGAGGTGATATGTTCTAATATCCATCAAAATTTATCATATTCATAAATTTATAACTCCATCGTTTTACTTGGGAATAAATGTAACTTTTTTGAAAGTTAAAATGTGAAAAATATTTTGCAAAATTCGACTAATTAGTTAAACAGCGATTAATTACGACTGATTGTTCTATAAAAATATTAAATATCACACTTTTTTTAAACCGATGTATTTATCGACTCAGCAAAATAATATATAATATTTTAGGTTTGTTTAGAGTTTAGTCAGGTTAGATAGTTAAGTCTAAAAAGTTTAGAAATCAGCTTTTGAGCCATCAATAAAGATTTGTGTTTATGTACTTTGTATATGCAAATTCTTCTGTTATATACATGTTCAGATTATTTTTAGGGATATTTATCGGATTATTTCTATGCATTTCTATCTGTTTTTTTCCCTAGATTCTATCAGATTTCATCAGATTACTTTTTTAGGGTTTTCCTCAATAAAAAAAATAAATTAGAAATTCAGAGTAATGATAATAGCGGCACTTTATTCTACTTAAAAATTCACAACAGCACTCTAATTCTTGAATCGAAACATTCCTTCCGAGAAAAGTCAAGATTTAAATCAAGACTTATCCGTCATTTGCCTTCTTAACTTGAAAGTGCGAAATCGGGAAATCGAGTTTTCTTACCCTACACGAATTATTTATCTCATTCCAATTTTTATTTTGCTTAAACTACGAAATTCGGGAAACTTAACAATGTAATCCCTGAAGACAACTCCAACAAATCAGAAGTTTCATTATTAATTGGGAGCCCCCTGAAAATGCTTGCAGAGAGAAGCAAAAGAAAACTTCGGGCGACACGCATTATTGATTAGGGCATTAATTTTTAAAACTCCTACGCTTCAGTACCCAGTATTGATTAGGGTGTACTTATTGAGCAGTCGACTGTGAATGGAAACATTCTACATGATGGGATACATTGACTGGAACTCAGTTTTTAAGAATGAAAACTAAACTTCCTGAATTGGATCGTTAACGCTGGTATGCTGAGATTTTGAACTAAATGTATTGCTTCTGAGCATATTAATGACATACTAGAGTCTCAACAATTTTATTTATCTGATTAGGGTTTGTTAAACTAACCACTTGGCTGAAAAGTTTTACAAATTCATGGATCTGTAGTTTTAATATATTTTTATCTGGTATTAGCTATATATTTGTGTATTAGATTTAACAATGATAAGTGGTTTCTTCTAGCAGCACTATCGTTTCTATATCGTTTTTCATGTTTTGGAAATAATTTATATTTTATAACAATCCAAAAACAAAGTTCTTGATTTGAGTAAACCACTTGCCCCGAGCAACATATAATTTGTATTTTTCAGATTCGAATTTCAGGTCTAAGTAATTTTTGAGAGCTTTTTAATAAATTATATTAATATCGTGTAACATTTGTAAGCGTAGTTTTCCAAGCATAAGGAACCATAATATATATAAACGCGCATAACTTCTTTAATAATTTTTTTAACTTCTATCTTCTTGGAATACTCGAATGAAGTTATTTTTGAAAGTGTAATTTTATATGAAACCAAATCATTTCAAATATTGATATAAGTGTGCTTAGTAGTGTTTTAATTTTATTCGAATTAGTAAAGAATTCATCAAAAATATTTCATCCGACATTCATGCATTTGTAAAAAAATCAAAAGAGGTAGACCCTTTATTCTGAATCCCAAACTGATTATAATTAACTGGATACTGATAATCTCAAAATTAGTCTATAAAATTTAAATAAAGAAACAAATGTGTCCAGTTTTAATTTTTGAGCTAAAATAAATTGTTTATAATTAATAGGAAAATAAACGAAAAAAAATTTCCTTCAAATACTTCTGTTAGATTACTAGTAAAAATTCCATGCTCAAATTTCCCAGGAATGTTTTAATCTATTTGCATCTGATAAGCATAGTTTAACTAGACAAATTCAAAGGAGCCTATATTCAATCATATTTACCTAAATTCCCTTCAGACTCATAGCATGCCTAATAGCTTCTTAAAATGTGTTTGGTTATATCTATAATAACGTAATGAGCAGAAACTTGAATTACATGACAATACGGCAGTAATGCAACTGAGAGAAAATTTATTAAATATAGGCTAATACACACTAAATATAAATTAACTAGTAAATAAAATAATTAAGATAATACTGATATGATATATTCATTTAAATCAGCATATGCACCTGAAAATAAAACAAGACAATTAGTAATAACATAATTTGCCGTTCTTTAAATCATATTAATTTTAGGTGATTCTGTATTCTTATATAGAACATAATAAAATACAGCTGTACAGACATCATAATGCATGTCAGTTTATAGTAAATATACATTTTCCCATTTCTATTGTGATAGGGACTTTTATTTTTTACCCTCAATTTTTCTTATTTTTTACCCATACCTTAACTACTTTTTGCAACGAAAACAATATCGCATATACAAATTGTTCAGCAATTATTTTAAAGAGCAATTTCAATGCAAAACTTATATTTGTCGAGATTGCATTAATATATTAATATCAGACTATTGTGACTGAATATTTACTACTTAGATTGAATATTTACTACTTGTGTTTTAGGCTCAAAGAAGATATTACTTTCAAAAAACATTTATATTCTAGTTAAAAGGAATAATTATTGAAAAATTTGTCGAGATTGCATTAATATATTAATATCAGACTATTGTGACTGAATATTTACTACTTAGATTGAATATTTACTACTTGTGTTTTAGGCTCAAAGAAGATATTACTTTCAAAAAACAATTATATTCTAGTTAAAAGGAATAATTATTGAAAAAAAAAAAACCCTTTAAACCTTTAACATAATGTGATAACATCAAAGAAAAAATTTAAAAAAAATTGTCAAAACATTGAAATTGAACTGATTCAAGATGCTGTAAAATCATCAGAAACTTACAACTCCTTACCAGAAAATCAAATTTTCATAAAATTCTCTGTTATTAACAATGGATTTTTAAAATTAAGAAAGGTATTTTTCATCTACTTTTTCAAGTATAGGTCAGTAATATTTCATTCTTTAAATTATTCTAAAATAGCTGTTTTAATTATAGAACGTCTTTTTAAAATAAGGATTTTAATATTGTAATAATATCATAATCAATATAATTTATAATAAGAGAGAAATTTAAATTTAGCTAAAAACCATATTAAAAATTATGACTTGGAATTTCACCCATCATAATTGAATGAACCGTATCTTCTTAAGACAATTTTATCCAATGAGATTAATTTTTCATGAATGAAATAAAAATCAAGAAAAGGGGATTTATATGAAATGAATAAAATAAACTAAGAAAAGATTTCTTATTTTGCATTGTCTTTGCCTTCGAAATTTATCTTAAATTCTGGTTCTTTATAGAGTCAGGCGTATTATTTAAGGTAAAATACTTCATACTTATTGGGAAATAAAAAAAACTGTTGACACCTGAATAAATTGAATCAATTCCCTTTAAACCCCATCTATCTTCAAAAGCTACAGAGAAGGGGAAAAAATGAGCATAGTTCCCCAGAACTGGTATTTATAAAGAGTGAAAAGCCCAACCGCTCCAGCATTGTGCTAAAAACGTCCATTAACGAAGGATTAATCTTAATAAACGAGATTATCCTTTCTCCGGTTCCATGAGAAGGAAGACATTAGTGTGAAGATTTTTTTTTCTTACCCTTAAGTGCCCACGTGACTGGTAGATTTCTTCTCTATCTCTGGGGTGTCTCTTTTTTCTTCAGAAGGGTTTAATGTTATTCTTCCTTTTTATACTCTTCATTTTTATAAAAATATTATTTTCGAAGGAAATTTAACTAGATAGAAGCTTTGGTTTTATTTTTTCTGCCGTAAATCATTTTTTTTTGTTTGAAGAACAGACTAAGAATATCTTTATTTTTTAAGAAATGCTATTTCTCTTGAGAAAATTTGTGAGACGTTTCAAACCGAAAAACATTGGAATTTTTAAGAAATATAGTGTAATAACTTCCGTGTTGTTAATATAATAAGCTTAAAAAAAGTCAAGGAATTTTCAAAAGAATACACAAAACCGAATTTGAAAGAATAAACGCAATTTTTGAAGATATTTTTGCTGTAGTATTCGGCTGGTCATTCACAAAGTAAACTTATATTGAAAAGTAAAGATATATTTTTCAAAATTCTATATTTGTTCAGAATTCAGAGATTCTATTTAATTGTCCTTCCTTTTATCAGAAGGATAAGTATTATATGTATATGTATTTATCAGAGTGCAATTTTTTTTTATTTTTTTGTAGTTTTGAGATATTTTTTTGAAATGTTTAATTTCTACATTTGTAGCATTTTCTGTTGCAATACAAAAAAATAATATGCGATTTTAATCTGAAATTCAGCTATATGTTCTGCATATGATCGAATATTCATATAATTATTTTATACTGGTATGTTCAGATTGTGAATTATTGCATTACATATATTTGTTTGGGTTGTATATGTAGAATAGCATATTTGACGCTAGCACAATTGTTGAATCCTTATTATAGATTCATGTTTCATCATTTCTGCCATGCATATATTTAATTAATACCTGAAATTTGATTTGTAAATGAAAGAGAAATCACTTATTAATTTAGAAAATACTTTTTTTCTCCATTGTTCTGCAAAATAAATTCTATCATAAATAATGATTTATTATTTTGCTCCTAATTTGAAAGCCTGAGCTGTGTAATTATGCTCTTATTTTTTAAAACGCATACAATTTGGTATGAATAATTGCATGATTGTCTTTATTAGAAACACAGAACAAAATTCTAACATAATGTGATTTAGAAATAATTTTATTCTAATATAAGCAAATTATCCATTTTTTCTGTATTTTCTTTTTGAAAAATGCATTATTTATCTGTTTAAAATGTTATTATCTTATTTTTTTATATAAATCTTCATTTTATAGTGATTAGGTTCATGTATTACTCTAAGGAAATTTTGCATTCATGATCTGTAATAACTTGCATTCATTTCTAAATGTTCTCGCACATTTTACTATAAGATTGTAAGCAGTCTTCACTCAAAGGTTTGCGTCAATGCTTTGACTTAGTCACATCAATTAATATCTACATCCAAATCTATTTAATTGAATTCTTAGGACTTTTTCTGTGTAATGACCGCTACTGATATGTAGATCTGTCTAAAATTAGTAGAGTAAATATGTTCCTACTAACTCTGTGTCTTGTCTATTATATGCATGGGTCATGTATGCAACTTTGTAGGGCAATAGACACTATAAGACGAGCATCCACTCAATAAGATGAAAGTGTAGTAACTATTAATATGTTTTAAAAGTGTTTTCGTCCTAAGAGATGGTATATATATATATATATATATATATATATATATTTAAAAAATGTTGTATTAAAGATGATGAAGTCTTCAATCGTCTCTCATGCAACTGGATCACTATATCATTAATTAAAATTACTCGCAAAAGCAAGGAAGATTTATCCTATCATCTTGCATTTGCTGTTTGAGATTTTAAGGTCAGTTGCATTCTCTATCCTATCTATATCTTATGGCCTTCCTGGATATAAATGATTTAAATTGAACAAATATCTTTTATCAGCTTGATTTATATCCTTAATAATATACCTCATTCCTTTAAAAATTATTATCTCAAGTTTTAACATATACTTGCTTCATAATGGTGTATTAGTATGCATTCTTAGCGATACTAAAAGAAGAGACGAAAGAAAGCTTCTTTTATAGTATTCGTAATTATGAAACAGTCTATAAATGCAGTATGATATAACAAAATTCAATGCATCTTTGAAAGCATCTTTTTGGAATATGAAGTAAAAATGATTTCATTCTTTCTCTCAGTGTCACCATATTTACGGAATAAAATTGCACTTCCTAAAATGGATCCAATTTCGTTGCTTATAAGAGTAAGTGTACAAGTCATAAAGACGGAACTAGAATGCGGATAAATTATTTACAATATAATTTGCTAGGCATTATTATTTGCAAATATTAAAAAAAAAAAAACATATTTTACGAAAGGCATTAACCTATGACATTTCGAAACACTTTATAACTTATAAATGACCGTAATTGCATAAACTATTTTCCGAGTTATTAATATTTATTAAAATTTTCTGAGAAGAGAAATGTGAAATTAATTAACCTGTTAGTAATATACACGTTTTCACTTACTTGATGAAGAAAATCCCATCCATTCAAAAAATTGAAACTGTTGATAATTTCCTTATGTTCTATTTTTGTGTTAGAAAACATTGTGCACTCTTACACATATCATTAGCAACTGGTAGCGGAGTACATTTATCCTTTTAAATTTCACACATAATTTTAAATAAGTATTTTTCAACCTCAATGTTTTCCTACTATTTTTAACACTTTTTGTGATCCATTTCTATTAATTTTATGTGCCAAGTAAGATAATTGGATTACCACATTTTATTACCCAAGTTGCATGACATTTCCACTGGCCTATTGAAATACATAAAAAAAGTATTACTATATGTGATAATTATTCTTAGATTAGCCAAACAGAATTCCATTCATGAAATTGTATTTCAATTTTTTATGTAGACAGCAACTTCATTCATTTTACTAAAACAAAATTATAAACATTGTTTTAACATTTTCTAAAGTTCATAAATCATTCAGGCTCGTTCTGAAAAATTACATTGTAATATATGAATAATTCTAGGATTTCTGCAGATACTATAGAAAGAAGATTCTTTAATCATGAAAACTGGTAAAATAATTTGTTCTATGCATTTTTCTTCAAAATGGACTATTTGTTTTTTAGATCAAATGCAAACAGTCATATATGATTGTATTCAAAGCAATTTTGATAAAATCTCTTAGTGATACAAACATTACATTGAATTAAAGATATTTCTTTTATTATCTTACGATTAACAATATCTACTACTAATGCTACTTATAAAATGAATATATCATTAACGGAAATTGACATATCATTAACTAGATAGATATCTTAGCAACATTATAATGAACTCCATCAAATAAAATTAGCTAATGAACCTTCTCTGCTCTTAGGTAGTAGTCTGAAAAGATTTAACTTATTTTATCAGTAAAGGTATTCTATGTAATCTCATTTTTGTCTAATAAAGAAGAATAAACGAACTAAGGAATGGAATGTCTTATTTCTAAAGGATTAAATTGTATTATCCTATACATAGTCATTTAGCATCATTCAGAGCTTGTTTTACATTGTAGCCAAACTTTTATCCCACCGACAAGTAGCTATTACAGTAGCAACCTGCCATCTGCCACTTTAAATGAAGAAATACGGTACTCTCACAAAAAGGAATGACCAGTGTCCATGCGAGTAGTTCTAGAATTGGATTCACGCCAGACAGGCTTCTTCCTATCATTCTGCCCATCCATCTTGTCGTGAAGTTCCCTTTCGGGATTAAGACATCTTCAGCGGGGCCGAAATTTCATTTCAAGTCACACTGCTCAACAGATCGGCAAGATGAAAAGATTTACTTGTGATTAATGCACATGCCTTACGTTTGGGTAAAAGTCGTTCAACCGCTTGACATATAATTTTGAAGATTAATAATGGCATTTCAACTGGAAGAGTTGAAATGGCGATTAATATGTACAATTCTGTGGAGCAGTCGATATTTCATGAATTGCGAATTAAGAGAAGTCCAGTCCTTGCTGTGCGAATTCGGGTGATCAAAAATTTATCTTTTCTTTTTCGACTGTATTTAAATGTTGCGAAAATTAATTCTTGTACGATAACATTTTCAACGACAAAATTCGTTATAAATAATTCGCAATTTAAGTATTGCCAAAAAATTGATTAATGAATTGAAAATGTGAAATTTTATGTTGTTGGATGATAAATCCGTGAAAATTCATCTTCATCTAAAAATTAAGATTATAACAGTAACTTTAATTTGAAATAGATCATAAGATAGCTAGATGCAATATACATGAAATTTATCGCTATAAATTATAAATTTGTTTTCGGTTTGAACCATGTACTATTATTTGGAGAGATTTCTGTTATACGAATGTGATTAAGTGGGCTCATTTATGAAATTATGATTTATAATAAATGTAAATTGTGTTCATTACAAACATACACGGAAAAATGCATGCAAAGTTTAGCTTAAACGCTCAGATAATTTTTCGATATTTTCAAGTATTTATTTACAGTTTAAATATTAAAATATAGTGTCACCTACTGGTGAAAATAATTTAATATACAAATTTCTTAATTTTAGAAAAATCTTTCATCTCTTAAAATAGGCTTTCAAAAAATTGTTTAATGCAATATTTCTATAATATAATATTTTTCTTTGTAATAAAAATATTTTACTTCAAATTTCTAAAGTGTGAATATGTTAATGCATGAAAATGTCTAAGCATTATCTTTGGAAAATGAAGTCACTAGATACCAAGAAAGAAAATGCCATTAAAATATGTATATTTATAACTGTCTGTTTTATGATGATGGAGAACAATTACCAAATTTCTTTTTTTAATTTAGTTTTCATTGTTTTAGTTAAATTGTTATTATATCACAAAATTGGTTCCATGGTAAATGAGAAAATTACTGACATTAAAACTTGATGGAATCGATGTAACCCATACTCATATTAGATGGCAAGAAATTCAACTAATTCTATTAGATGTTGAAAAAAATTTTAAACACGGAGGAATAATGAAAACAAACAGGGCACTATTTAAAAATAACTTGTTAACTTATTTTTAACTTAAAAAAGCTCAAAACAGCTTTATTTCTGAAAATCAAGCATTCGTTTGTATTTTCATGAAACCATATTTTGCCTAGTTTATGCAATAGTGAATTGCATTTATACCTGAAATTCGTTTATACCTGAGATTCGTGATCTATATACATAAAATGATATATTTTAAACTCTTAATTTAATCCAAATTAATTTCCAAGATTTTATTTTAATTTAGCCCATTGATATCATCTTATTAAGTGATTAGTAAAAATATGTCAAAGGTCACCGCGTGTAATGAATTAGCGCGTGGCCTGAAATATAAGACTAGTGATCATTTGTTCGGCACGTTTTGCCTTCTTTCTTACTTCTGCTATTGTGCTGCGCTGGGATTTCTTGTAAATAAATTGCTTTCCCGAGATGTGTATTAAAAATAATTATATATATATATATATATATATATATATATATATA